>JALLBK010000022.1:0-40446 GCA_036940085.1 Discostella pseudostelligera
CCGTCGTTCTCATCATTATTGTTGTTGCTGCTGCCCTGCCTGATCAAGTGGCGTGGTAGTAGTACTATCAGTTGAATTGATGTTGTCCGTACTACTACAAACACCCGCTTCACTACAACCTACAAAATATAAAATTGCCAACACCAACAGCGCGGTCGCATGTGAGCTTGATCTTGATTATGAGCGCAATCGCCAACAACGACGAAAGCCTCAGTGATCAGCGAAATCCAAATCGGGTTGCCGATTTGCTTCGGAATCATCTGAGACGTCTTCAACTATCACCGACGGAAACGCTGCTCCTCGACGGCGGCACCGGTGAAGAACTATTCAGGCGAGGAGTTCCCGATGATCGGACAATTTGGAGTGCAACCGCGATAGTAAACGAGCAATACCATTCTGTTGTTGAGGACGTCCATAGAAGTTTTCTCAAGGCTGGAAGTCAAGCAATCACAACAAACTCATATGGAATTACACCTGGTGTTGGCTTCACAGACGGCGAAGAGGTGAAGAGATTAGTCGGCATAGCGGGTCATATCGCTCGGAGGGCAGTTACCACGTCATCATCGTCAGCACCATCTGCACTGGTGCTAGGTTCGTTAGGACCGCTGGTAGAGTCGTACAGACCTGATCTGATCATGAATCATCCTGACGGAGTGGTCGCATATCAATTCGCAGTTCATGGGTTATATCCGCACATAGATGTTTACCTGGCAGAGACAATGTCATGTGTTGAAGAGGCGTGTCAAGCGGTTGATGCAATATCAATATTTTACCGTGGACTACATGATCATGATCCGAAACATCCGTTACTGGTTTCATTTACACTTAACCAGGATGGCAATCTCCGCGATGGCGAGGCAATTATTGAAGCTATTCCAAAAGTAACAGAGTATGCTTACCGGAAAAAAGTGAATCGTAAGTAATACTCTCATTCTGTTTGCATTGCTTCTCGATGCATGCAATCTAACTGGTGATTATTTCTCGATGCATGCAAACGTATTGATGCGGTATTACAAAAGTGATTGGTGTTCTGTTCAACTGCTGTGAGCCTGAATCAATAAGTAAAGCAATGTACGAGATTCGACGAGATTTGACAATGCAACAATATTTACAGCACCCATCGTTAGAGTTATTGTCTGATAGTCTTTTGGAAGATAACCCACCACCCAAAATTCTCTTGGGGGCGTACGCAAATAGACTCACACCTGTCGACCCTGAATGGACATTGGAATCCTCTGAGGGAGCGCAAGCTATGAGAGATGACTTATCGCCAGATCAGTATTCGAACGAGTTTGTCCATTTATGGCGAAGTAGCAATCGAATCGGAGGTGTACAACTCATCGGCGGTTGCTGCGGTATTGGCCCGGATCATATATCTGCACTTAAAAATCAATTCGAGCAATAGCGCTATGCTTATCTGGCGGGTTTGTACTCCTGATTGAATCATACTGCCAGGTTGATTGACACTCTAAGTGTGATAGATTTGGGTAAAATATAAAATATCATGAGCAAAGCACTAATCTCGGCCACGAGTAGTATTTGGGACAAACACATATTTCCCAGAATCGGCCAACGATCATCTTTGCGATGTTAATCCACTTTTCCGGCACAGCCACAACGCCCCCTCATATGCTGAAAATCGACTTCCAGAAACCAAAAATGCACGGGCAATACTAGGACTGACTCCCGAATATAAACCGGTAATGCCCTTTGTCCTCAGCAGTTGGTTAAAAATCTCCAAGGCTCCTACTTTTTGTAATTTGAAGGTCGGCGATAATGGAATAAGTTGTCCCTGCACACCTGCACGAACACAGTCCAATGGGAAGGTGAACGCCCATGCTGTTGCGCCTGCACATCCGCCCGCCATGGGAATTGCAAGAGACGTCGCAACAAAATCAGCCTGGCTACTGTCAGATCGGAACAGCATGATATTCTCAAGCCGCTGAATCATACTCTGAAATTCTCCCTTATATCCTTCGTAACAAAAGAAGTAAGCTCCCACAAAAGCTGCCTCTCGAACAGTGTTGATTGCGTGTCCGGTGTACAATACAGGTAACCCATGAGATGAAACGAGCGATTTTGCACAGTGAAGCGAACTAGTAAATCTGCCTGTCGACCTTTGCTGTATGTGACTGTGTCGTTGTCCACTACTCTGATGATTTGTCTGTGATTTACTCCCACTCAGTTTCTCCCGTTTGCTCTGAACATTATCGACCTGCATTTGAGTTTTTAAGAAGTTCTCCGGAGTTGTAACAATCCCGAATATTGGTGCACCCATCATACCACTAAAAGCGTTATTGATGTCCCAACCATCCTGGCCATGAAAATGATTCTGGCGAAAGTATGAGTAGCTTGTGAAGGACAGGGTGTTAACGATGGACAGTGATATCAAGGGTGGTCCTACGCCTTTGTAGACACTAGATATGCCCTCGGTTCGTAGAATATGTAATAGAAGGGGTATTGTCGAGTATTGTTTCGTTGCAGAAGATGATACTGATAATAGCTGAGTCTGCATACTGTAGTTTTGTTGGTAATAGAAGTCTTCAATATTTATGATAGGATATGCTTTGGAACGATAATATTTTCATGTTACTTACCGAGTCTTCACGAGATCAAGGGGAAACCCCAACAATGTGCCAATAATTCCAGCTGCAAGACCTTCACATCATTAGCATCAGTTCGTTAGCGGACGAAAGCAAATGTTGCTAGCCATGAGCAGAAGCAGAAGCACAAGCGAAACAGAACGAACCTCCAATCGCTTCTTCTCCAAGGTGGAATGTCATCGTTTCATTTCCGGTGGGATGCTACCACAATAAACCTGGTCACAAGATGAATGAGCACGGTATTATGTATTATGATGCTGCGGCTATCACTCTCACTATCATGTTGTTCGTCGAGAGTCGGGAGAGGATACGTCGAGGTGACAGTGAAAAGGCGGTGAAGTCGACAGCAGAGCACTAACTGTTCGTTCCGACTTCCGACGACCACTTCTTGGAGATGACGTGGAAAATACCGTCATCGACATCGTTCTTCGCATCGAGGGTTTGTGCTTGGTGCACCCAAGGATGGATGAATGCCAGTCTGACCCTCTCCAACCCCGACCAATTACCCTACATCATGTAAGAACTCATCAACCCTCGTCTCCCGATCAATCAAGCTCTCCTGATGGTCGAAGAATGTTTCTACTGGAGTGATAGAATGAATGCTTATTGTATCAACCTAAAGCAGTTCTTGAGTCATGTCCAATAATTAAGAAAGTCAATTATGAATTACACTACCAATACTATTTCCAAAGAAGCATGGCAAAGTAGTAGCAAAGCAATACAAAGCCCGACCTTTCTCAATAACATGATTTCACCAGCAAATAGAACTCATTTCCTCTATCCGACGCAAATGTTGTCGATCTCTCAACCAACGACAATATATTATGCTTAACGGGCACGTTGACGCATCTTACGACGCTTGCGACGAAGGCGTCTCATACGCTTCTTGCGCCACTTGGCACGCATGCCTCCAGGAACCTCCAACATGAGGTCAAGTTCTTCATCCTCCTGGACGCCGTTTCCGAAGAGAGTTCCCTCAACAAGCTCAGCGTCACCGTTCACAAGACGAATGAGGTGGCCGGGGATGTACTCCTGGTTCTCAATCATGGCCTTGAGATCGGCGATGGTGGTGCTACCCTCGACGGCGTAGGCCATCGAGGTGCCCGTGGGCGCGTTCACGATAATCTGCATTATTTAGCTGCGGCAAGTTGGTTGCTCGAAACCTGGGGAGAGGAGAGTGTAGGGAACAAGAGGTGAGTGAGATGACACGACGGTGATGGGAGAAATAATTATCGAACCCAGACGCAGACCCGTCATCGTCATTTCGACATTAAATGAGGCCTTGCCCCCGACAAAGAACACAGCCTAGACTCCGCGGAGATTGAGACATACTAACAGCGCTCTCTCAGACTCAGTAGCCGTGGCTACAGCGGCCGACGGACGCCATGGTTCCTTACCCTGGGTTGGGGAGCAGACAGCAACTTTGTGGGCAGATTTCGGAGGTTCCGACGGAACACGGAACAGCCTTACTCAAACCCTTGCACGTAGAATCGACGTAGGAATAGTACCCAAATGTGTGGCTAGAATGCGGACAGACCGAGGCATCGCAGAATTTGGTCTGTCTCTCGTAGGAAAAGGTAGCAAAGTGAGCGACATGAACATGTGTGGCTGAACCGCGGACAGACGAAAGGAGAATCTTTGGTCTGTCCGTCGTCCATCGACTGCTCGATTCCGACGCCGACGGACGACGGACCGGACGCCCTCGCCCACAACATTCACAAAAGACATCTTGACCTCTCTAGAGACCAAGATACTACTTATGCTATTGCTAGCCTATCTTGACCATGATGCTCAGCGGATGTGCTACCAGATCCAACGCCAGTATCTGCCAACATGATCAAAGCATGCATCACTCGTAGTAGTACTTTCAACCTGCCTACCTCATTTTGTCGAATTAACTGTGTCAAAGTCACACGTATCATCGATATGCAAAATCATCGTCGCTCTCATCGGCATCAACATCAACATCGCTTACCAGCTCACACCAAATTCCGTAGCAGACGCCAAATTCATCGTTGTCAGCCACCAGCTTGCATCTATCTAGTCGTCTCTATAATGCTTTATATTTCATATGTGACATCAGCGACATCGTGGCCGCTTGCATTTCTATCTTCTAGAACAAGTCGTCAGTCAGTACTACCTCCTGCCAGCATAACTTCACCTTGCACATCATGGTTTCATCGATTACATACTAGAGCAACAACCCCAAAATTCATCTCACAATTGAATGCAGACACTAGGGGAGGACGGAATCCAAGTAATGAAAGACAATCACAACAACCTCGAACTCGAATACAAAGAAGCGACAATAGAAGTCACTCTTCAACACCCAAAATTCAACTGGAAAAGCCGCAAGTTATTTTTTCTAACAATCATTTGCTCGTCGTGAACAAACCACCCGGATGGAAATCTCAACCTGGTAATGGAGGAGGGACCAATGACAACAATAATTCACAAAACAAATCTGAATACAATAATGATCCGAAGTGTCTTTTATCCTACCTCCAATCTCAATCATTGGGCGGTGGTTCCATGAAAGACTTTCTAATGCCCACACATCGTTTGGATCAACCATGTACAGGAGTGTTGATATTTGCCAAGAATGGAAAGGCCGCGAGTCGAGTTCAGGTTGCCTGGAGTAAGAGACAGGTGAAGAAGTGTTATTGGGTTGTGGTAGAGGGTGGAGGAATTGACAAAAATCGGGGTGGTGGGATGAACGGTTTGGAATTGCTGCAAAGCCGTTCGTCACATATCTTGGATCCTGAATCTGGAGGAAACACACATACCTATCGACTGTCAGCAATACTGAAAACTACGGGAGGTAAAGACAGAGATGAGAAGGGAGGTAGATTGAAGAATGCTGGCGGTTCAGTTGTTGTGAAACCTCTCCCGCCTGGTCAATCATCAACTTCTGCGGACGACGGCCGCGTGTGCCACATTGAATGGAAACATTTGCTTTCTTTGAAGACAGCACCATCTGCCTCGACCAGACATTTGCTCTCCGTGACCACTGATACCGGCGCGAAGCATCAGGTGCGTGCACTGCTTGCATTGGCAGGTGGCGCACCCATAGCTGGAGATTTACGATACGGGAACAACAATCTGAATTCACAAAGTAAATATCAACCAGGGAGAGTCGACCGACCACTTCCTGATGGTTCGGTGGCGCTTCATGCACGATCTGTACACTTGCCAACTGTATCTCTTGGAGGAATGGAATTTTTGAAGGATGAACCCTTCGTTGCAAGCATACCAAGGCAATGGAAAGACTTTTTCGGTATTCGCGAGGAAGACTTCAAAAAGTTTTAGACTATGAATGTAATAATTGAAGAGCGAGTAGATATCTCGAAGTTCTCATTTGTTTAATTGCGGTATAGTAGTCGCAAAAATTACTTGATCATATGGATAAGGCCACATTACACCAGCATCTGTGTCCCACCAACTTCCAATACCCTCGTAGTACACTTCAAATCCCGCATTTCGTAGATTACCTATTGCCTCGTGAAAGATTTGTACCCGTCGTTCTTTGGTAAACGACCATTCAACAACGAGATGTGTACAGTCTAACCAATTGGATTGGAGTGATGCTTCCTTCGAAAGGAGAATGTCCATTTCAGCTCCTTCGCAGTCAAGTTTCACAAAGGTGACTCCAGGCCTTAGAGCCCCACCTAGACCAAAAAATGGAACACATTCAACCGTGAAACGTTGCAGTGTCCTTTTTTGCAAATTTGACGGCAGTGGGGTGCTTCTATCAACGTACTGAGAATACTTTTCCAGACAATGGCGCCATGTATTTTGTTTACCATCATTCTCATTTCTCGCTTCGACCAAGGTTTGTAGTCCAGAAGTCCCATGAACTACGGCAGCAGCGTGCAACTCAACAACTGGGATGGTAGGCTCAGATGGAAGTGATGCAATTTCCAAGTTATGCGCAAGAAGCGCAAAATTGCTCGGCTCGGGTTCATATGAAATGATACGTCTGCAACCTTCTCCCATTGCTATTCGGGAAAACACACCGATATGTGCTCCAACGTCAAGAACACATTCATGACCCGAAAGAGAAAATCCTGGTCTAGAAGTGTAAACGTTACCCATTTTTCGATCGAGCAGTTCTTTAATGACGAGTTCGTCTGTAGAGTTGTCACGGAAATGCAGCGGTGGTAAGAATGGTACCGCTTGGCAGTGCGCTTGGACCAATTGAGCGGTGGACGTATCCTCTTCTTTGTTAGAGTCTTTTAGAGAAACCTCTGGGGTGAACCAAACCAGTGAATACCTCTCTCCTTTGAATTGAGATGTCCAGTGCAGCTGATTCCAGCCATCAAACTCGAGTGCAGTGTATCGAATATCATACGGCACTCCTTCCACGATTGTTTCGCCTCCAGTGTAATTTCCAAGACCGACTATCATCTGAGGATGAAAGATAGGATTGAAACATGAACAATGAGCCATTATGCAGTGATATCAATTCTGAATTGTAAAAGCAGCTTACGGAAAGTGTTTGACCCTGTCCTCTGCCGCTGTCCACATGAGGAGTGAATTGAGCTAGGAGAAAAGTGAATAATCATTGCTGGTGGCACGTGAGACATGGTATCTACGAAGGGGCTTACCATTTCTATTTACTGCACAATGAGTAGACGGCAATCTGCGACGAGAGGAAGATAGTCCTCGTTTCATGCCGTCCGCGGATGGAAGAGGACTTGCATTACGGATGATCTCCTTCTCCAACTCGAACACAGACTTTGTAAGTTCCGGAAACAGTGAGTTCCCGAGAGGAAGTTCATTGTTTCCCCATATGTCTTCATTTATCACTGTAAACGAACCCGACGAGATTGCCTGACCAGGAAATTTTGATACGAGATTCTTCTTCTTGGTGGCGAGAATGTTCCCTGACGCAAGTGCAGGAGACTTAATCACGCGAGAGCGAGCATCTGAAGTTGCAGGCCATTTCCCATTGCTGGCAATATCCCGTAATAACGCTAGTGTCGTAGAATACGCACCGATTGGAGCATCCGAATCGACACAAGGTAGAGTGTTCAGTGATTCCATAGCACTGTCTTCCACTTGAGATATATCTGCGAGATTTTCAGCCTCAACCATTTCGATGTGACTCCGAAGTGCAGGACAAATGGCATCTCTTAGCTCTAGCAGCCATTCCTCCTCATCTCGAATATTCGTCAATGAAGATCCTCCCAACAGCCTCTCTCGAATGACTTCCTCCCATTTTTGCTCAGATTCAGATGCATCAGGTTGAACTGTTTTAGCAAACGACTCAATCGAGTTCTCACTGCTCCCATTTGCGTTGCTAGTAAGTTCATGAAAGTGATATCGAGCAGATTGAAAATAAAGTCTTCTGTACAAACACGAAGGTGCCGGAAGCCCGGGCATGCGCACATCTGGCCGTGTGGCAATGTCAAAGAAATTTGGAGGTAACCATCCATTCGTCATTCCAACAACGGCAGAAATAATGCGAGGAATCTGTCCCATGACAAAGCCATCAGCTTTGAACACTAAAACAATATGCATATTTTGTATTGCAACGTTCTTTGCTTCACCTGCTCCCTCATTGTCGACGTTGTCATAACTTTGCAAATCAATTACTCCGACAATTTGTGCACGGTCCATCGTTCTCCAGACCACCTCAAAACCCGGACTTGATGCCATTCCAGTGAGAGAACTATGAGCAAAGTTTGACCAGCAACGCTTTTCCTTCCGCCAGAGTTGCCCAAACCGACCATGGCTTAATCTGGTGGCTGACTCATCTCCGCTACCGAATTCAGTAAAGGTAGTGCCGGCATCATCACTTGCCAACTGGCGCCTTACACGCCTGTTTGGTACAGTCTCACTTTCTGAAGCCTTTAATGACTGCTTCAATTTGCTGATGAATTCTGGGGCTGGATTGGACTTTCCAACGCTAGAGGCTCGAGGCAAATGCTGACGTACCGCCCTTGATCGTTGTGATATGTGTTTGTACCATTCGATAGCAATGTCTACTGCAGGTTGATTGAAAGAACCGTCAATGTTTGGAAAAATCCATGTAACTGGCAATAAAAAAGTGTAGCTTCTTTGGGTTGCACTTCTCTCGGCATAAAATTTGGAGGAGCGAGGCACAAGAGCGTCCATGTGATGGAGAAGAATTTGTAGATGGGAATTTTCACTGTCAAGCAAAATTTGCACATGCTCCTGTATTTGACCGCTATTGGCATATTCTTTCCACATTGATATTGTCTCGGGCTTGCACCGAAGTCGATAATTGAACGACATCACTTCTGATACCGCTCCAACCACCTCCACTTCTTGCCGAAGAGTCGGCTGTCGCATGATTGTTGCAGTGCTGTAACTGAGTGCAGTGGTTGCATCCTCAAAATCATAATGATCACCAAGAAAAGCATTCGCGTGCTGAATGAAAGATTTGTGTATCATATTTGCAACAACCTCATTTGCTGCCAGACGTTCGCCTGTGATATCACTATCTGCATCATCACCTTCTAGGATACCTCCATAATAACCATATCGAATGACGGTTGTCATCAGCAACTCGTCTTCCAATGTCGGCCGTGCTTGCTTTGCAATAGAACAGTTCAATGAAGCATCATCTTCTCCTCGGAGATGGCGAAATAGAGCGTTTCTAGATCCGAATGTGGCCTGGCACCCCTGGCACTTGAGCTGGTTTTCCTCATTGTCTTGACGGGATCGTCCCTCATCATGACGGGTAGCGATTGTAGAGTGAAGAATGGAATGATACCGTTGCAAATTCACTGAACCGGTGCAACTAGGCAGATATTTGCCCGGGAGAGGTACAAACGAAGAAGACCAGGATGTCAGCAGCGCCAACGCGTATAGAACAGGCACGACCTTGTGCGACATTATAATAGGGGAGAAAAGCGTGGCTGGATCACGGAGAGAAAGAGATGACAATGAAGTGCGATAATCGATGATGGAGCCGGATCTCGAGATGAGGCGTGATGCTGATGCGACGGCGACCTGCCTACTGATACTGATACCGACGACCGACGATGTGATGAATTTGACGACCCCAACACGCTGCCCATTAAGGTACCAGAAAGAACCTAAACTAAATCATGATGGTTGATGTCGGATGTCTATCGTTACTACGATGCCATCATCATCATTGGATTGGATGGCATGCATTGGGTTGGCATGGATGGATGGCCAATGGCCACACTTCTCTTCCCGCCAAAAGTTTACTTCCCGCCATTTTCGCCACTTTCCATACTGCGGACCTCGCGTGAATGATGCTACAATGTCTCTCTCGATTAATGCATCGAATGAGATTGATATGGTACGTAGGCATTGATCTGCATCGATGATGGCTGAATACTGTTGAATGTGAAGGGACGAAGAACGTCGAGGGAGGTGAGGCAGTCGGCAATAGGGGTGGTGGTGCTGAGTGCAATATTAATGTTATCGTTGTTGTCTGTCGTCCAAGCAGAACATGATGAAGATAAGATATGAGGAAAATGACGACCACGAGAGGTAGATCTTAATTGACAGACTGTAAATAGATACTTACTAATTAGCAAACTTTGATAAAAACATTTTGTTTTATTATTCCTATGAAGGAGCGATAGGTTCAATGATCGTTGCCAAAATACCATGATCCGAAGGAAATTTCAACGTTGGAAACGCCATATCTTCAATGTACTTCTTCTCTCCGGTGTTGTCCTTCCATGTCCTTACAACCTTGAACTCTTTCTTTCCAAACAAAATGAAGTCTTTCGGGTTTACGTCGCCATTGGCACGTTTGTCCGACTTCGCACATGCCTTGTTGAGCTGTGTTTGCAGATACGTCCGAGAGTTGAAGGTAGTGTAGTTCGAAGGATTCGGCACATCTCCCCAGCACGATGTCAGATCATACGACACATAATGTTTTCCCCACTCAAGAACATCCTGCGTCTTTCCAGGCTTGCCATTCTCGTAGGTGTTGGCGTCGAGACCAAATATAAGTTTATGTACGCTGAGTGCAGTGTCCGACTTCATGGCCTTGACTATCGCGCTAAGGACCGGTTTCGTTGCTAGACCATTCGTGTCTCCATGGAATGAAGTAATCAAGAACGGAACCCCGTCATGATTTGTTGCAGTGATTGCTAGAATATCTCCCTTGGCAATTGGTACGTCCACACCCTCCTCGAACGAGCTCTCAACAAGTGTCGTTACTTCCGAACTTGGACCCGACGGGAACATATCTCTCTTCAAAAAGATCACTGAATTCTGATCTCGTACCGCATCCATTTCACTTGGACTTACAATCCAATACTTCTTCCCCAATGCTCGTTTCTTAGCCTGATCAATAAACGACCCCGACACTTCCTGAAGCGTGATGATATCAGATTCGCCGTACACAGTTTCAAGTATATCCAAAGTGTGTGGAACTTTCTGTTTATTGAGATTCTCGACCATTGTTTTCTTAAGAGATTGCCAAACTTCCGGTTCGGATACTGTGTTCATCATGTGTACGAGAATTGCATCAAAGATGGCCCCACACATGGTTTGCAATGGCAATGATACACTCTCCTCCTCGGGCGTGATGTCAGGGTATTTTGCCTTTTTAATGGGCTGAAGCAGTTTGTACGGTGGGTCAGTGATGGTGCCATCCTTCATTTGGATGGTAAGAGGTGTATCGAACATGAATCTCTCCCATGCTTCCCACCATAGGTCGAGATTGCTCAAGTCTCCGTCATACCTTTGGGGAAAAATTCAATCATGAAATTGAGTTGAATCGCAACGCATTGATCTATTGCAATTACGCAGTCGAAACAACGTACATGTTGATAACAGTAGGTCGGCAAACCGGCTCATCTGAGCCCACAACATTGATGGTGTTGGTAATGCGATCTGGAGTTGCCAATGACATAATGTAAGAGTCGACAAACAAAGGAACATTTTGAAACGACAAAATTTAGGATGCAAAATCTCACCTGGCATCGAAGCTAATCGTTTGCTGCCCAGCAGAGGATCCTACACATCAGAGAGGACAATAAGTGATGAATATCAAGTTGTTCTCGAACAAAATTATCATGAGCAAGCACTTCTTCTCAACACTCCCTACCTTCATAAATCCCGAAACAATCTTTCTATCCCTAAAATCATTCTCCCAATACGATCGCACCGACTCCCATCCAACATCCAATATTCGTTTTTCTAACTGATCAAACATATCTTGGGTAAATACCTGCGATACCGATACATCTCTATCACCGGGACGTTCCAGAAATTCTTCAACATTCGACATGATCTTTTCATAATTTTCATTCTCGTCGTAGGTGATCCAATATTCGAATGGATTGTTATTAATGGCGGCTATATTCCAGGAGGCGATTTGGAGATGGCGTTGGGAGGATGCCATGGCTAACATGCCGTTGCGTGCAGAATTGGCGAGACTTTGTTCGGGTGAGTTTGCTCTGTTGTCGTTGCCACTTTCGAGGTATTGACCTGCGCCACCTTTGTGTGTCGAGAATGAAACAAATGCTGAGTCAGTAATGTGTCATGCGTTGATAGATGATTAGGGAGTGTTAATCAGAGCACACGCACCCGAATGATACAAAAAGGCCGCATAGAGCGCCGTGGCCATGACAATGAGAAATGCCTTGTTGCGGTACGACGATGGCAACGGATTCCCCCCACCGCCACCGCGATGGAAGTAGGGATTGAGATTACGACGATCGTAGCTTCCGGCCATGATGCTCTCCTCCTCCTGCTGCATTCGCTGCAATGATCGTGATAATGGTGAGGGTATTGCAGGACGTACCATGGAGAGCGGCACTTCCACCTTTGTTATGGTGGTGGTGGTGGTGTCGGTTGCTTTTGCTTTTTTGACTGTTGGTGTTGGGTGGATTGATACCGTTGCACTTCCCGCCATGTTTCGCAATTTTTGGCGGGAGAGACTTCCCGCCATCCAACCTGTGCCTCCGGCCGCCGCCTCCGCCGATGCACCATGAACATTCATTGACCATAATAGTTGTTGCCATGTCCGCCGCTACCACTCCTCCTCTGCATGTATTACGAGGCATCTTGCGCCTCATTAAATCGTCATCTACTGTCAAAACATCAACTCACGACGGAGCAGCAACCACTACTACTACTGCTGCCGTCGCCAGCCAATCATCGTCGGCGTCGGCATCGACATCGGTAACAGGAACAGGATTGTCGTCACAATCTCCGCCATCCTCTTCAACATCATCATCCTCTCTCTATGCACACGTTCTATCCCAATATCGTCAATCGAAATTTCTTCTCCCACCTCAGTCCACACAACAACGACAAATTGCCTACGATTACTACATTCTTAAACAAGATTTGGTGGAACGGGCACGGTTGCATAAATTAGATATGGGTGCGGATGAAAAATTAAGTCCAAGAGAATTGGCACGACGAAGTGCGGCACGTGCAGGATTGCAATTGCCTGAGGAAGTTGGACAATGATGTGTAGGTAGTAGAAGGGATAGAGCGAGGGAGCAGTCGGGCGTCGTCATCTTCGAATGGTAGATGTAAGCATTCGGCTGGGCGAGTTGATTATTTGATTAATATTCACAATAGAGTCGGCCCAAACACTAGAGAGAACACACAATACAATTCAATAACCCGAGCTAATTTCATGAACTAGCGGTATGTTATTATTGGTCTACCCCTTGCGACTCATGCATGTACTGATGAACACCATTCTAGTACTTAAGCTCGCCCCGACAAGGGTTTCAGTTCCCAATTGGCACCCGTACCTGCCTTGTGCATGTACGAAAAGGTTGAAAATAGATTCTGCCATATCCAGGGGTAATATGCATAATTCACGTTGTGTTTCTTGCAGATCTCACGGACCTTCGGTGCAATGTACGGATACCAAGCGCTGCTCATACGAGGGAAGAGGTGATGCTCCACCTGAAAGTTGAGTCCACCGGTAAGATAGCCCGAGATGGCACCTCCATATGTCGAGGATGTTTCCACTTGGGACTTGAACCAACAGATGGATTCACCCGTCTTTTTGTACGATGCGGTAGGATCACGATCGGAATGGATAAAGTTGTGCGAGAGCGAAAAGAGTAGACTCAGTGTGAGACTTTCACTGATGCCCATAAGCATGATGATACCAAAGGTAGCCCAACTCAATCCATTGTTAGCGAATGGGGAGTAAATGTTCAAGAACATGTACACGACCCTCAACGCAATGGCATACTTCCTCCGCTTGACAATGTAGTCATTCTCCATTTGAATACCCACATACTGTGCACCGCGTTGGCGTAGATCCATTACCTGAGGATTGACTACCGTCGAAAGCCAGTAGAAGCCGAGCATGAAAATAAAGTACACTCCCTGAAACTTGTGCCACCACTTTCTTTTGGGATGCCCAATGGGATAGTCATTGAATGCAAACATCGGCTCTGAGCTGAAACTATCCGGATCCTTCTCCGAGTGATTTGTGTACGCATGATGAGTCCAATGCTGTGCCATCCAATTCCATTTGTTCGAACCAATAAGATCAGTGCCAAATCCCAAGAGATCGTTGACCCACGGACGTTTGGATGCAGCACCGTGATTGGCATCATGCTGGACATTTAATCCAATGAACGCCTGCGCCACGCCAAATACCACCGCAATGCAAACACCACTCTCATACCAAGTTGCATAGTTGAAAAATGTTGTGGATGTAGCGAATGTGTATTGCATGAAGAAAAAGAAAGCAATATAGAGGAAGGCACGGAAGAAATACCCGGGCGTTCCAAACTCGCGTCCTCGACGAACTATCTTAAACACTTCTGCTTTAATCTCGCGTTCGAAAGGAGTATCAAACTTGTATCTGAAGTGAATTGGTAGAGAAAGTGGACAATAGCACATAGGCATTAGGGACAACGTAGTCAACAAACAATAACCACCAATAGCGCACTCTGCACAACCACACTCACTCTGGCTCATAGTCCACCACTTTTCCAACAGCCTTCATCTTCTCCAAATGCTTACTAGTATGGTACGGATGTATCATTTTGTATTGGATAGTAACATCATTCCCACCAAAGAACTTAATCACCTCTCCACCCGGATGGATAAAGTCGGCAATGTCGTATATGATTCCGTCGATTGCCAATTCGGTGCCGCTGAGACGTTTGATGGACCGGAGGGGTGGGTGTGTTGCCTCATCATACTCGTCGGCAGCAGAATTGCTCGAATTGATCAAGCGATTACGGAGGATGTTGGTGCTGGCGTTGGGCGGCATGGTTTTAAGGAACAAATGGCGAAGAAAAGGAAGAGATAGGGGTGATAATGATTACGATATCTACAGATGATCACGATTGATGATCATCGCCACCGATCGATCGGGTTGTAGTTGGTGCCGTCGGCGTCGTGGTGATAGATATGTTGGCTGGATTTGGAGCTGTGGTGCTTAGTTGTGATTGGGCGGCGGGGAAGCGGCCGTCGTCGGCAGTTCAGACTACATATTTATTCCTATTTATGTAGAAAACAACCACGTGGCCTCGGGGGCAGGACAAACGATACGTCGACCCCTGCTCCTGATAATCTGTCTCGGAGAGTTGCCATTGTGCCACGTGGAGGATCTGGTAGCGGCGGGGATGCCACGTGGAATGGTGAGCACCTCCTCTCGCGCGCGGACGAGACGAGAGACGAGACAGCACGGAGACGATGACGTTGCCGCCGCCGCCGCCGTTGCATGGCAATGGCATTCTGCAGATAATAATATTTGACGATGACGATGACGACCGTAGTAGTATGCTCGAAACTACTCCTACTGCCATAGTTACTCATCATCATGCCGTATCCGTGATTGTATTCAGTGGGTGACGGTGGGCGACATCTTTTCTTGGTCTGCGAACTATCAATACATCTACATCTATCTCTGAAATATCTAATCGTTATCGACCCCAACCTCTGCCTCTGGAATCATGTCTGACAACGCTAAGGGCAACAAGGAACAAATTCCACCCATCCTACAACCGTGGATCTCCCTCTACCGCTCCACACCCAAATTCAACATTCCCGGAACTAGTGTAGACATTTCCTTCTCCCTTCACTGTGCTGCTATATTTTCCATCTTGCGCATTGCTGCGCGCTATGCACTCTATTGGTTGGGTTGGACCGTCGGCTGCGACACCAACTATACAGCGGCATGCCTCGTCTCAATTTTTCATAGCTCGTTGCTATTGCCCGGGCTAGCTGCGGTTCTTTTATCGCAGAAATTCGTCCCATCAGGTCAAATGCTAACATCTCCGATTTGGTATCAAGATGCAACAAATTCTTTGATGGGGTTTTGCACCGGATACATGATATATGATTCTGTCATGGGATACATAATAGAAACGTGGCAACCTGGAATTGGACCCGTGTTGTCGGGAGATGATTGGATGTTTCTTGGACATCACATATTAACAACCCTGTACATGGTCTCGGCACGATGGCAAAAGGCAGGACACATGAGTGCCATGGTATTAATGTTCAATGGGGAATTTTCTGCTCCGATCATGAATGTGCATTTTATTCTTGAGAAGGCAATGCAGCAAGATTGCTGCAAGGATATTGCGTGGCTGTCTGCATTATTTGCTATCAACGAACACATCTTTTCAGCTGTCTATCTGATCTGTCGGGTGGTGGTGTCTCCCTTTGTTATATCGTATGTGACATATGATTTACTATTCACAAGGAGTGGAAGGCGAAATGTGCCACTGTGGCTGTCAATTAGTTGGATGCCGATGTGTTGGGTGAGCTATCATGTCACTTATTGTGTTCTTGATATAGTATTCAGTTCGATGTTGACTTTATCCAATGACTCTCGTCAATCGTCAACTACATTATTATCTCGTTTACTTCAGGGAGGTAAGCAGAATTTGGTGTTTTACGCGTGTAATTATATTTGATATTTTTATGCATTAAAATCGTTGATTTTGTTTCTTCATCAGTTCAATTCGGCTCAATCCCATGGATAATGACGTGCTTTGAAACTTTGGGGAAAGAGCTTGTTTTTGGTGCTCGTGGGGAGTTGTAAATGATGCACCTGATTAGGTGGCATGAAGGATGAAGAATTACTGGTGCCACATATTCATTTCTGTGATGTACGCTATTTGACAATCTCATGGACGTCTGCTGATGGTCGGTAACCGCAGCTCTTTTAATTTTCAGCTAGATACACATTATGAATCTACGATAGGATGCACAACCGCCTTCATATATTGAACTTCTTGTTAAAGCAAAACCCAACCTCATGCAGCGCTTTCATAGGGTGACTATTTTCGGCAGTCTTCTTCGCCAATCGACATCATGGACAATTTGACTGTACATATAGTTGTGTAGACTTGTCTTTGCACTCACGCTGTTTTGGTTGTCTCAACAGGTTTTGCAGCAGCTCCACGACCACCAAGAAGTGCTTCGATAGGATTTCCACACCATTCCATGAACCCAACAGATGAATCACCTTTCTTATCGGGATACACTGCTTTTTTCCACGACAACGTTTTTTCATCCCATTCCTCTGTGAGATAGCTCAAGATGATCTGCCTCTTCTCCTCTGTATCGTAGGGAGGGAGGAAGTTGGGTGGAAAGAATTGATTGGGCCAGGTGCGATCAGTGAATAGCCATAGGCCGGACCTGTTGTCCACTGCAGTTGCGTTCAATGGACGCGGTCCATTGATCTTCCACTTTTTCAACACTGCCTCGCACATGGCAAAATATGCATCTTTGTGCTATAGAATATCATTGCGTTATCAGAATTATATGATAAGTGATCACACGTGATTAGTACAAGCAATCAAATGACTCACCTTCTCGGAACGGAACTCAGCTTTCCGAACAATTGTAGAATGGAAGGCACCGGGGCAGAATCGACTGGGGTTGTAAAAGTGCTTGAAGAGCTGGTTGTGAATAAAGCGAAGCTGCCAGTTGGGAGGCAATTCTGCTGTCATATCCACAAAGTCAGGTCCATAGGGCATGTCAAATCGTATTTCAAGCTCAGGTGGACTGTCGCCATTGGCGACTACCTGAGTAGGAAGGACCTCAATTTGTGGAATTAAGATTTTTCCAGACTTCAATACTCTATCGTGGATTGAAGTTTTGCATCAGAACCAAAAATCGTAAATATATTGTTGTATCACGTAATGCAATAGGAACTCACTCGATTATTTCCTTCTCGCTGATGCCTCCCCACTCAGGATTGTATGTTCCAATACGCATAATCTCGACATGCGCCGAATCCTTCGCGGGTAGCTTGTACGATTTCGGAGGTCCAGGTTCACCACCACCTACGAGCCACCCATCGTCATTCGTTGATGCCAGGAATTCATAGTTACGATCGATGATATCATTGAAATCAAATGCAATTTGATGAGTGACGGACTCTGGATGGCCTTTGTCCGATTTTCGTGCCAACGACAGGCCTAGGAAGACCAAGCCGTCCACCTTGGATTGTTCTGGTTTCAGCACAGGAGGCTGCGAATGGATTAGATCATGATCATGAATACATTATTCTCTTCACCATTATTTCCATGTCGGCACTCACCATTGTCCAAGTATTTTTGGTTGCTGGTAGATAAGTATGGGAGTTGGGATAGGTTGGGATAGGTTGGGATAGGGCGGGCGCGCTCATTTGTGGAGGGAAATTCGTCAGTTACCTTCCCTTCTTCCTTTTTCTTCTCGCCGATGGCTGGCCGGCGTGAGTTTGTACTATTTCCTCTGTTCGTTGCAGACGAAATGGCGGGAGGGGTCGAGCTCGAAGAATTCGGGGGACAACCCTCAAATAATTCCACTGCCCCCGTTTTTGGCCAACAAGATCCTCGAGATCTTTCCGAAAAAAACGAAACCGGAAATCCGACACCACCCGAGCCCGACGCCCCACCATCACCGTCACCACCATATTATCGAACCTCAACAATTCCTACTACCACCACCGGCGCCAACAACATCCTCCTCCACGAGCTTATGGATGAGAGAACATCGCTGCTGGCCAGCGGCACAAGCAGTAGGGACGGTGATCATGGCGCCGCCCAAATTCGCACTGGACGCAATGGTCGATCCAGTCGCTTCGGAGGTGAGTTTGTCTATATCAGATGTTGAGTTTTGTCTCGAGCTGGATGATGTCTGCTCTTCACAACAATTTCTTGACCTCACTCCATGATTGTATTGCTATTGAATTTTCTCCCCAGCCAATGCCGAAGCAATTGGAGTGCGACCATCGAAGACTAGCATTTCCAATATCCCTCACGCGTTGGAAGGATGGCATCGACGCACCCTTAGTGGTGAGTAGATGAAGAAGCAGATGAGATACCGTCGATCAAACGCATCGATCATGAACGCTCTAACCTTTTCTTTCTTGTTTTATTTCATGGTAAAAACAGCTCAAGTAGCTTCTGTCAATGATGAGTATCCGCGGCACAGGAGGATCACGACCGCTGGTGGAGAAACTGGTCATGTCCGCTCGAGATCTTTTATGCAAGCCCCCGACGGATCCATTTCTGCAATGAGTAAGTATCATATTTGTCTCGTGCTGATGACTTTTCTTTTCTTGTCTTTGATTTATCCCCTAAGCCCTTAGTCTTCTAAACCTCGTATTTCGTATTTCTTTCGATTAATCGTCAATCGTCAGCTCCGGTGGAAATGGGCCGTCATGAACTTTACGAAGAGCTTCCTTTCCTCGCTGTACCTGGACTTCAAAAGAAGGAGCACAGCCTTTCAGTTGCATTTTCAAGCTATGCAGCTGCATTGGATACGATAGAAACTGATGAATATCTGACGTCTACTACCGGTAAAGGATTGAATCCTGAAGAAAAGGAGCAACGATTGAGTCGAATGAGTCTGTTGCTATTAGACGAGCTGGAGGCAGATGCGACAACAGTGACTACTCCGCTGATCTTTGCTGTCCTTATAGCATCGCTGCTCATGTTTAATGGTGAGTGCAGAACGTGAGTGTGCCAGACCTATTTCATGCATGTCCGCTTACAAAGGCGCTCCTTCTCTTTTCGTCCACAGCTGGGTACAACATCAGCGTAATGAATGCTCCTGAACAGTTCGTCTTCCCAGGGCATAGTACTGAAGAATGGAGTATGGCAGTCGCTGCATTTTGTATCGGAGGACCGTTCGGGGCCGTTTTAGCTGGGAAATGGGCCGATCAACGCGGAAGAAGGGGTGCATTGTTGTTGACTACATGGTTGTTCATTGCCGGTGGAGTGCTCCAATCAATGGCGCCTTCATTACTCGTCGTCATGATGGCACGTACCGTGGTTGGTCTTTCGTCCGGTGCTTCAACGGTTTTGGTCCCAATTTATCTGGGGGAGCGTAAGTTGAAAGTTGTCTTTCACTCAATATCCGACCTACGCGCTGTGTGTAAGTGGTCTATCTGATTTTTTCTCCTCTCACATTCAACAGTGGCTCCTCCAAATCTACGTGGAGTAATTGGCACTATGACTCAATTTGCTTTGGTTCTGGGAATTCTGTTTGCAGATATTGTTGGGTTTCAGTTTGCCAATGAAACTCAGTGGCGATGGATGTTCTCGTTGACTTCCGTCATGGCCTTGTTCCAGCTGCTATTGACTCCGTTTCTGTTAGAGAGTCCTCGTTGGCTTTTAGGGAAGAATGCAAATTCAATCAAAGCACGGTTTATTATTAAGAAGCTGCGTGGGTTCCGATACGACGAAGAGGTGGAGACTGAAGTTGGCCACTATGTAAGTTTCACCTATTCACATATCATACTGTGCGTTATCCTCATGCTGACTAATCAACGTGTTTTTACCCGACAATAGCTGGGAGCATCAAAAGTCCAGTCGATAGACGCGGATAAAGTCGACCATGATAAGAGTGCGCAGAATACAATGGCTGAAATGTTTGCCGATAAGAAGGTTAGATTGTTGGTTGTGTCGACTCTCGTCCTGCAAGTCGCAAATCAATTCAGTGGGTGAGTACCATGTTATCTTTATTACTTTGCTTTACGACGCTGAACTTCGCAACTTATTATTCTTCGTTACATCGATCGTTTGATAAGGATCAATGCAGTATTCTACTACTCCGGTCTATTCTTTGATTCAGTCATCGACAACCCCCTTGTTGGTACAACTCTCATTGGAGCTATCAACGTCCTTGCGACATATGCTGCACTTCTCCTCATGGACCGATGTGGACGTCGGACTCTCATCATGTGGTCATCTGCTGGGATGTTTCTATCATGTGTCGTTATCGTCCTGGCGTTGCTCGGTTATTTTGGTAAAATGGTAGCATTAGGAGCTGTCGCATCATACGTTACATTCTTCGAAATTGGGCTTGGTCCGATTCCGGTAAGTTAATTCATTGTGCAAGTTACATTGTTAGAATACGAACAATGATCTGACCATTTACTCTACTTGTCAATTCAGTGGCTTATTGTAGCCGAAATGTTTGATGCGAAGTATATTTCTGTTGCAATGAGTGTTTCTTCACAGCTTAACTGGACATGCAACTTCTTCGTCGGACTGCTATTCCCTAAGATCAATGAGATGCTTGGTCCATACAGCTTCTGTCCATTTGCTGGTGTGTTGCTCCTAACGTTCCTATACGCTTGGATATGGCTGCCTGAAACTGCAGGAACGACTCCAGCGGAGCTACAGGCGGAGCTGGTCAGGAAGAATGCCGGGGTAACATACCACAACATGGACATTGAAGGGATGGCAGCTTCAGCTCCGCCATCGCAGGAAGAATGGGCGGACGCTCTTGCCTATTTGGAAGACGAGGAAGGTGGTGTTGGTTATGGTCGTAGTTGATGATGAAGCTATTTCAGTGTGACAAATAGAGTGAATGTCGTAGAATGCTCATGTTGTAAAGCGAACTTTATCCGTTACCTCCGACTTCTTTTAACCGATCCGAAATAACAAATTTGCTCTGCATTGATTTAATAAACCCGAAAGTCGCGATGAAACAGTGCCACGATCAGTATCTACTACTCCAATGGTAAGTTCAGTAGAATTGAGTTTAGAATGCGTATTGTCGGGTGCATTGTATATCTGCGTTTCAAGCCATAACTGCTAATCAATCGAAAACCCAAGTTGTGCATACCATAAGTGGATCAAGTCTTTATCCCCAAATAATCATCAGGCAACTGTTCCAAATCATAACGATAGCCGTATGCCGTATCCAAATATCCCTCCTCCAAACCCTCCAACCTAGCTGCCTTTTCTAATGTGGCTACTCGTTCGAATCCCAAACTCTCCCATAACTTCACGCTACCCACATTGCTTTTGAATACTAAGTTGAAATAGCTATTCGGACGTTCCATATTCAAATGACCACTCTCTCGTTAGACTTCTGACAATAAATAATGATTCTAAATGGTAGTATCAAATTGGATTCACCCACCTTGACTTATATCCTGAATCTCTCGCGGCCCTAAGGAATACCTTTCCCATTAACCGCCCAATGCCCAATCCTCGAAATCTCGGCGCCGTTATGAAACCTCCGTTGGCTACATGATTACACCTTCCCGGAAAATTGGGCTTAATGTAAAAGCATCCAAGGATTTCTCCGGGGCTACTTGAATTTCTCCTTGCTGCATCCATTCCATTGTCCAATGCCCGGACTACAAATGCCGTATGACTCAAGAAATATGCTCGCCAATCATCTACGGATGTAAATTCGTCCTCGAATGGCCATGAGCGACCTTCGCGTATAACAAGATTCATAAGTGCCATCCCCACAAACCATGAATGTCGAAAGAAGTCNTGAATGTCGAAAGAAGTCGACTTCGACACGTCGTCCATCCTTGAGTGTGGATTGGTAGGGAATTAGATGGGTCAGAATGTGATGGTTGTCTTTTCCATCACTCGGTGTGCCCTGATACGCAGTGGTGAACGGTCTATATGCGATATTGTACAGTACAGTTGTCGATGGCAGAAGTGATACGCACGGTGAAGACTCCGTCACCATCGGGAGGAAGTAGTGGTGGGGACGTATCATCATGAGCGAATTCGGACATGCATTCTTCGAATCTGAAAGAGATGAAATAGCTGCCCGGGAGCAAGCTGACACCAGGGACGTTGATTTGAAGTTCCATTGACGTGCAAAGTGAGATTGCAATGAGTGGCGGACGTTGCCAATAGATACTCCCATGATGTCGGCGATCGGGTTCACGTCGCGTCGGTACACGTAGGTTCACGTCATGGGCAGGTGGAGGCAGGGGCGGGGTGTGGGTGATGAGTTTGGAGCCGCCAAAACGTCTTCCCGCCAAAATTTGGCCACCGTTCGTCGCAGATTTCTCTTCCCGCCACTTATTTAGATACTGCTACAATACGATACTGCATTCATATTCATCGACCATGCCGATTGCCGATGGCGAAGCTGGACGTATTGAACGATGGTGACGTGCGATGAGCGTAGAACAATGGTCCCACAGCGGAGGTATGCACCCGACAATCCTCGTTTACCCAGGAAAACACCGATTTTAGGGCTTGGGTGTTCATCTTTCTCTTCATTTTTTTCATCAGCCGGCGACGATGAATTGACTGTGGATACGATATCGATAGACCATCCTGCCGTGCGAGGTTGGGTCGAAACTATTCGGTGAGATCACCAATCTGCTCATTTGTCGCAATTTTCTCCCGCTGCTTATGCAAGAATGTATGATATTGAATAAACGACAGGCATGCAGTCCTCAAGCGTGGAATAAACCTCCTCGACACAGCGCCCTGGTACGGACATGGCACTTCAGAAATAACCATGGGTTATGCTTTGGACAACATCCTGGAACAAGACGTTGACGAACATCAAATAATATCACCTGATCAGAAAGTTTCGATCATCTCTACTATCCAAAAGAGGAAGCGCAATGGAGATCTGCCTCGAGATCGTCTCATCATTAATACAAAAGTTGGCCGATATGAATCCCAACCTAGTCATCAATTTGATTTCTCATATGATACGACAATTACGTCAGTGCAACGATCAATCGAACGAATGAATTGCTCATATATCGATGTTATTCAACTTCATGATCCTGAATTTGCTCCAAATATATCTATATTGAAAGAAGAAACTATCCCTGCATTACTTGAGTGCCAACGAAGAGGTTGGGCGAAAGCTATCGGTCTGACGGGTTACCCAATAGAAATACAACATCAAATCCTCGTGGAATGTCAGGGAAGTCTAGTTGGTGATGCGGTAGTTTTTGATCAGTCGCTTGTATACTGTCATAACAATTTGCATGATATGAGTTTGTATCGTGATCGATGCTTCCCATCAGTGGATGAGAATGGAAGCGGCAGTGACAATATTTCCTTTGCACAATTTTGTCTAAAGTTCAACATTCATCTGATGGCAGCTGCACCACTTAGCATGGGACTTTTGACTTTGCATGGACCACCCTCCTGGCATCCGGCATCAATAGCACTCAAAGAGGCTTGCTCTGCTGCTGTAAAAATATGCGAATCAAAGGGAGTGAATATCTCATCTCTCGCATTGTTATTTGCACTTTCGCAGCCGGAAGTGGGGTGCACTTTGCTCGGAATGAAAAATGTAGACGAAGTGGATGCTGCGACAGACTTGGCTATGCGCTTTTGCGGTGTAAATTTTGACACGACAATGAAGAGCGGAGACAGTGACAGTCAGCTTCGTTACGGGACGATTTTGGACAAGATACTGACGAAAACAGAGAGGGAGGTATTGTCGCTTCTACTGGACGAAGATCACGGTCCTTTTTCGGGCGTAATATCCATCGGAGAATATAGATGGAATTGGAAGGATGAGGTAACAAGGTTTTGGTCGTCGGTGCAGGAGTCAGGGCAGACGATATGACATGGGTTTAATTATGAATTTTGTGAATCGACATAGATAGCAAGTGCTCCGATGATGCTTCAGATGAATAGACACACTACAGTTCAACGAATTTGAATTAGTTATTACTTTGGGGGTTCTGTTAAGATCAGACAACTCATGAACACAAATTGTTGTTGAATTTCCACATCGCAGCAAGTATCATCGTCACATGGTTGAGCGGTGCCTACTAAATATTGATGTTCGACGGATAGTGCAGGGAATTGCATAGTTTTTGTAAGTCTCGATCACCGTTATGATCATCTGCTTGCTCCAAATCTCTTGGCTGAACTTCAATTCGTCTAATCCACTTCGATATCTGGCCTCTCACTCGCCCATCACTACGATTGAAATACCACTCCGGCAAAAAGTATCCAAAGTAAAATGCCAACATCACATCCACCGAGTAGTGACTTCTGCAACTGATGGTGAAGTATATCCCAATGAGTGCCACCATCCATACCAATGTTGCAACTACTTTGCTTCTCAAGAAGCCATGTCGATGCAGTACCGCCATACAAATTAGTGTGCATCCAACATGCCCACTGTAAATTAGATCACCACACGCGTGTGGAGGGAATCCTCGTCCCATGACAAATCGCAATGCATTCCCAAATGTAACAGGCAAATGTTGCTGGTCAACGCACTTTGGGTTGGGCTGTGGCAAACCCGTCAATCCAACGGTACTTGTACGGGTGAGGAAGATAAGACAGTTTAAATGACACAAATGCTGGAGAATGAGTCGACCATCACCACCCCAAATTATTGATCCAGTTTTTGGATGATATCGCGGTTCCCAACGTATGGCAACTCCAGCAAATATTAGTGCGTAGAGTATGACCAAAACTATGCTCTGAACGTTTCCATGTGGTATGTGTGGGATGCTCGGACACCAATACTATTCATTGATTGAGGAGGCACATGTTAGAATGTTTCTCGAAAACGACATTTCCTGCGCATACACAATGACAACGAAGAAAGGCAATCATTTACTCACCGGAATAGCATCGTACCCAAAATCTGGCAATGGATCTGGAGTATCCCTATCGGACCTTTGAAAGTGCATGTACGCAACCGACCCTCCGAAAATTCCCATAATCATATAACTTATGAACCAGATTGATACCGAAATGATCAGCTTGAAGTTATTAATTGTAAATAATGTAGTTTCAAAGAAGTTGTTGCATGCATTTCTTGACCGATGACGATATCGAGCGGCGCGGTCGTAATACCCGCCCTCCTCTGAGATGTCGCTGAAGGAGGAGGACATTCGCGAGTGTCCAGTTAATACTACATTATCATCGCTGCTGGCAAGAGAAAGATCTAGGCTCAGACCATGAACTGTCAGGCCGGGTTGTGTTGTTGACGATTCTTGCGACAACGACGTCGATGACGACGATGACAGTGTATTGAGTTCGGTTGATATTGTTCCAGTGCTGCCATATTGCTGACGCTGACGGCCGAGAGGACGAGCGTCCTTCCTTTCCCTGGAGATTGCACCATTCATAATTATGCTGCTCCGCTGCGGCTATTCTCTCTCCCGATGAGTAAACTGTAGAATGCCTCGACAGTGGTGGAGGTGGAGGGATTATGTATTATGTGGACCATCGGCAATCTTTTGAACCACATCTTCGTGTTGTTGCTGTTGCATGCTGCTGGTTGAACGCGGAGTTGGTATCGTCCTCTAGAGTGAATTGGTTCCTACGTATGCTTGGGTTCGGCATTGCATCGCTTCTTTTGGCGAGATAATGAACGGCGGATCTCGTACTGCCTTGCAGCCTCTTCCCGCCAATTTCAACTCATACCGTCTGAGGGTGCAAGCGCAAGAGATGGTGCATGGAGCATGGACCGCGACGACGGTGCATTGCACTCCTATCTTCTAGAGTAACGGTAGTTCACCGCCGCTCGATGCATAATGAGCAATGGCTAGTGATCGATGGCGCAGTCTCAACGAGCCGACGAATAGGCCCTCCGTTCCGAATGATAAGATAAAAAGCCATGGCGTCAACCCGTCGTCATTTTACACGAAGCTCCGACGCAAATTGGAGGGGCCGGTGACGGCCACTCAAAAACAACTCGATGAAATCCTTCACTTGGCTGCACGCAATGAGGTCGTTCAACGGAGACATGAGTTCACTTCAATCCAAAAATTGCAGCGCGAGGCCTACCATGAAGTTACCGCAATTAAGATTTTCCCTCTCCAGGATTTGGCCATCGAGTTTTTCAGTGACATGATGAAGGAATATTTTGGGCACGCCGTCAATGAGAGAACCACGGCATGTGATAATTTGGAACAGCACGAAGATTTTGATGGAAAGCACGGAGTAGATGATGAGCTAAGAGGTCAACCGCCGAGCGAGAGAGTTAAGAGAATAAAAGTTGAGCGGCGTTGGGGTGAGGACTTGGGTAGATTGAAGGAACAGTACAGGGCCATGTTCCTCGAAGAGATGCATCACATTCCATTAACCTTTCTTCCCGAACTATGGTCGATGGAACCCCGCATTTTTGCTCTGGAAACATCGTCAGGGAAAAGGAAGTATGTCGTTGGAAACCTGGGCAGATTCTTGCAACATTATTGGAGGGATACAAATCCTCGGAGTCGACATTTTTATGAGCTGATACCTGAGGGGACGCCTTGTCGACTATACTTCGACCTTGAATATTCCAAAGAGTGCAATCAAATTTCTACGCAAGAAAGTGAAATGTTGATGACAGAGTTTATTGACGAGCTGTGCCATGAATTTCGATTGGTCCATGATATTACAATGAACAGATCCTGCGTGGTTGATCTTGACTCATCGACGGAGAAGAAATTTAGTCGCCACTTAATCATACACTTGCCCAATGGTGAACTCTTCGCCGATACCTATTCAGCAGGTCTTTTTGTGAAGAGATTTGTCGGAAGGTTGGTAGATGAGTTATCAGCAGGGATGCTTGCGACCAGACATGTAACCTTGGCGAAATGTTTATTCGTCAAGAACCAATCTACCGGGTCTGCCGAACAGAAGTCAGTGGAGTCAGAAAAGTCAGGAGAAACAGTGGATCGAGTTGCCGACAATCAGCAGGAGAGAGAACGAGGAAAGATGATTGAGAATTTATCGTCCTTTGTTGATCTCGGTGTTTACACTCGGAATCGCCTCTTTCGATTAATGGGTTCGACGAAGTGGGGAAAATGTGCCTCTGCTGCCCTTCGAATTGCGGATGCAAACAAATTCTGCTTCCCTACCAGATTCAGTAATAGCAAGTTCTATTTGCCAGATAAATTGCCAATTGAACCATCGACAGATCTCGCATTCGCTGTTACGAACGACGCAGATGAGCGTCGAGAGAAAGTTCATGAGGAGTTCTGTGCTGCTCTGGACTGGGAAACCCATGCCCGCGCCTTGGCAATGACTTTGATTGTGCCTGCTAATAGAAGCAAGACAACTGCTTCAATTTTAATGAACCAATCTGACGGTGATGGAACTCTGACTACAACAAGAAACTCTTCCGGTACACGCAGAGACAAATCGCTGATACGGAACTGCAATGGTGCATCTCCTATCCCATCGCTTGATTTCTTCTTCTTGCAATTAAGCCAACGCGGCGGCATCCAAGGGAAAATCCGCGCATGGTCGCACGAAGGCCCTTACTTCTTCTACCAAATTTCGGAGAATAGATGGTGTGAAAATATTGGAAGGGCGCACAAAAGCAATAACATTATTTGGAATGTGGATCTGACATGCAAAAGTTACTGGCAGACATGCCATGATCCTGATTGCCGAGCAGCTAATTTCCGTGGAGTGAAAACGCAATTGCCTGAAGAGATGGCAATCTTAATAGATGACTATCTGCTCGAGCAAGAGCTTGGAGAGCTGGACGAAGAGAAGGTCGTCAACGAAGCTACCATTATGAATGGCGATGACCATCTACTCGAGCAAGAACTTGGAGAGCTGGACGAAGAAAAGGTAATCAACGAGGCTACAACTATGTTATGCAGATCGAAGATCGACAATTGCTCAGTTAATAATGATGTGTCTACGTAGCCGATATTACTATGATACATAATGAATACTGATTCATCGCCCCGAGGGTTGCTAGCTTGAATTACCCTTACTGGAACTTTATTCCAACAGATCTCATCTCTCCCTTCTTGAACATTTCGAGGCCTTTACTTTCGGGTTCATACTGCAGCGAGAAGGCACATAGAGAATGCAACCATGTCGCATGACTTGACACTGTATCGAGGAAGATGAATAGAGTAAGTTAGTCGGCGGCTATGGGCAGTGCTTGAATTCATTATCCGGAATGTTCATTACTTACCAACAATGACTCTCTCATCTCTTTCCTTGATCCATCGTACGAACTCATCCGTCCGTGCCATCAGATCCATTTTACTCTCAAGCAATGAAACCTTCTCTCTTCCATTCAACTCGCTGACACTCCCATTCGCCAAGCTCTTCTCAAACAACGAGTAATCAACGCCCGGAAACAATTCCTTCAACTCGTTGGACGATGAGACGAATTCACTCTTGTTTCCATTCGCTTGTTCCATGCACGTGGGATGGCAAATCCAGGGTGTATTCAAAAGAGAAGTGTGTGCCGTATATGTGGGGAAGGAAATCATAGCCGATTGAATTGCGCGGCGGAGTGGCGAGACGACGACGAGATCAGGCTGAAGACCGGTCTCTTTGTTGAAGAAGGTTGCGGTTCGCCGAGAGACACTCAGCATTTGGCCACATCCCTGTTGATGATGTGAACGCTAAACTGAGAAAGAATCAAAGACTATCGATTCATGTAACACTTCAAATTCACATACCTTTCCAGTAAGCATAGGATCAACGGGGTAGGCCTCATCATCATTGGCATCCATCATCGATGCACCATGTTTCCGTGCATACTCTCTCTCGAAGACATTATGCTTCGCTTCTCCATGCCTCATAAGGATGAGTATCTTATCATAAGATTCATGATCACGAGCAGCATACGATGCTTCCACAAGGTCCATGTCATGGGCAACGGCGGATACGCGCGGTTCTGCGACAGGAGTCTCATGCAAATCAAGATATGAATTCAAGGCCGCGAAGAGAGCTTCCGAGTGTGCCTCAAAGTAGTAATCGCCTTCATCGCGTTTCAAGGCTACGGAAGAAAAATCGACGGTTGGCGAACGGACATGGATGGTAGAATTGATATGCGTCGTCGGTTCATGAGCCTTCCTCGCAATTTGCTCATTGGCATGACGAGCGATGGCGGCAGTACCCTGCGAGCGGGTTTGTTGGCTGCCAAATAGAAACGCTTGGCGCGGAAGCTGGGATCGGGAGAGAGCAGCGCGAATCATCATGTTGTTGCTGTTTGGATGATAATGAAATAGATGATTGACCAAAACAAAGCCGCCATTGCTTGCCTCATTCAATAGGCCACACAACAGCTCGTAGTAGCTGGAGTTGGTGCGGAGTGCGGATTCTCAAGATTCTTTTTCCAAGCGACGATGACGATGAATGCGAACCAAATCAACGGCAGCTGTGATGTGCAGATGTGCAGAAGATTCGTCGCCTTCTCCTCTCGTGTCTTTTGTGTATCTGACGACAGTCAGACACAACCACTCTTCTTTGTCTTTGTGTCACGGTGTGTAGGTCTTCGTCTCCGTGCGTTGGATATTCAGCGAGGCATTGGGTAGGAACCACTATTAAGAATACTCATTCAGTTATCGCTGATTTCTGGGGGGCTGAGGGCTCATCAACCCCGCCCCGCCGCTGCCCCGCCAAAACACAAAACAAAGAGCTGACGCTGACGCGAGAGGTCCGAGCATTCCCATAATATTTCTTCGATCAATAATCAGTACTCTAAGAAGTAAGATGTCAGCGTTATTGATGTCGTCAACATTCCAACGGATTATCGCAGTGCCAAAGGCCACACTCACTGGTGCACAGCCATCTCTTCATGCACTCACAAAAACAAAAGGTAACAATGCCGCCACTGCCGCGTTGAGGTTGAGTTGTCTCGGTGGGCATTCGAGACGATTTTATTCAGCAAACATTCGACGCATCAATCAGACATCGCTTCTTGCTTCATTTGATTCGAATGCCTACTGCAACAATAGTTCGGGGGCTATCATATTCAACCCACGGACCTCCATCTACATGGAACAAGCATCAACATCATCTTGGGCTCCATCCTTGAATTTATTTACTGTACAGATTCGGAACTTCCAAAGCGTGGGGCAATATCATGATGTAGCCGATCAAACACTGCATTCTATTCAAGATGGGGTGGAAGATTTTCTCGAAGAACACTATGACGCTGGCGCCACCGATAATGACGACGATGCTGATGAGGACATACCCGAAGTGAATTATGCCAGTGGAGTTCTCACAATTTACCTACCTCCTCATGGAACCTACGTGATTAATAAACAAACTCCGAATCAACAAATCTGGTGGTCATCTCCGATTTCTGGACCAAAAAGGTATGAGTACGATGAAAGGCGGAAACGATGGGTGAATAGTCGTGTAGTGGATGTGAATTTGACCGAGGATGTGGGGGGTGTATACTACAGCGAAGAAGACACGCTGGGAGGAATATTGAACGAAGAGTTTAAGGAATTATTCAATCATAGTCTAGATCTGGAGGCATAGATTGATGAGATTTCATCAACCGCCGGTCAACCCATCAACCTATCCTCCAAGAGAAATCCTCAAACATTACTATCTTAACAAATGATCTACACCACCATCGAAGCTTCGCTCAGAAGGAATATGGCATCTCAATTAACAAATGCTATTGGGAAGTTCTTTCCCCCTCAACCCGGTGCTAAAATTGTCGATGTTCTCGATGGTCGTCGACACAATCTTATCAATGGCCTCTCGAGTGAAGAATGCTTGGTGAGCCGTCATCACCACACGGTTGTTACCAAGCAACGCCGTGAGGGTACTGTCAATGATGGCCTTGCCACTCCAATCTTGGAAGAAGTAGTCGCCTTCATTTTCGTACACATCAAGTCCGCACCCTCCAATGATGTCCGATTGAAGGCCAGTAACCAATGCAGATGTATCAATCAACCCTCCACGGGACGTGTTGATCAAAACGACTCCCTTTTTTAGGAGGGGTAGGACACTTGCATTGATGGTGTGCTTAGTTGCTGGAAGGAGGGGCATCATGAGGAAGATGACGTCGCAATTTTTGTAAATCTCTTCCTGGGGAACATATTTTCCACCCATGTCCTTGACGGCGTCAGATTCAAAGACATCATATGCCAACAAATTGGCCCCAAATCCGGTGATGATGCGACATAGGATCTGCCCAATCTGACCAGTGCCCATAACTCCAACCGTCTTTCCGTGAATATCCACGCCAAGAAGCGACGAATCGAGCGTAAAGTCGGCCATTTTGACGCGGGTGGAGGCGGCGGGGATTCGTCGATTGACTGACATGAGTAGAGCAATTGCATGCTCTGCCACAGCATAGGGGCTGTATGCGGGGACTCTTACAATGGAAATGCCAAACGTCTTGGCAGTTTTGATATCCACGCGGTCGAATCCAGCACATCGCATCGCAATGAGTTTCACCTACGAGAGAGAGAAGTGGCGAGGTCGACGATTGCAGTGCAACATGGATTAGGTACTGCATGCGTTCATTCATCAATGCACGTCCATGGAAAATGAGATGCTTACCCCGCACATCGATAGGACCGTGATCGTTTCGGCATCCGCTGTATCATTGACAAAAAGACAAATCGCATCGTATCCAACTGCAAATCTGGCAGTGTGGGCATTGAGGCGGTCATTGGTGAAATCCATCTTCACCATCAAATCTTTTCCACTTTCGTTGAATGCTTTCACCTGTTCAGGGGCGAATATTGGTCAGAGAATTAGTGCATATCTGACGTAAGGTCGCGCAAGTAATACTGTGTAAACTCTTACCTGCGGTTCAAATGTCTCTTTCACCCATGAAGTGGTATCATAACATAGCACTTTTATCAGATTTTTTTTCGTCGACGACTCATTTTCATCCTCGTCGTGATGTTTGTCTACAATGGAACGGACAATTTTAGTAGTAGATCTCAACCTATTCGAGAGAACCTTCACGACTTCCAATGAATGCTAGAGGTAGGTAGAGAGGATACGATGAATTCGAGGATGCAGTGAGTACTACGCCAGGACAAACAATTATGATGACTTCAACGCTCGCCCATGATGCTCACCATTGAATTGGATTCACACATCTTCCTAAAGTCGTCTCCACTGACCTCCCACACCCTCGCTCCACCTGCGCCAGCGACGATGGTTGCGAATGCCACCTCCTCGTGTGGAGAAGCACCGGCGACATGCAGAAACCCAGTGACGCTGCCTGGGCCTACCACATCAATTTGGAAGGGTACATCAGCTTCGGTGCCTTCTTCGGATTGACGCTTTGTACGGTATAGAGTACCCGATTCAACAATGAGAAAAGAGTTGATGCGATCGCCTTCGTTGATGAAAATTTGTCCCTCTGGACTATCGCTTGGGACCATGAGCTTCGCGAGATCATCCTGGAAGGCACCAGAGTAGTTGGCCCAGTATTGACTCTTTTCAAGCACTGCTTTCGCCATGATTCTGTTCCGTCAAGATCAGCAACAATATAGGAAATCCTGGATTTGAAAATTATGAGCATGTATCAAATCTCCGTCTTTATGAACGTGACCATCGGCAGCGACAGGCGACAGTGACATCGAACTCTCCTTTCATCGACATCGACATCGGGAAAAGATGAAAGCTGCATACGATAGGACAGAGTCAGAGTGCATCTTCACGAGTTCTCCTCTCCCGCCCAATTCCACTTAAATTTAGCGATGTATTTCACGAAACTGCCGTAGGGGTGATCACTTAAATCTTTTAGGATCTTTGATTCACGGCGGACTTCATACGATCTTTTGGAGAGATTCTGCAACGAGGCACGAAGATGAAGTTCGCATGTAAATTCATCTCAATCATTCATAACTCATTACGATACCTCTCTTCGACAATGAATGCGATGATGATCAGCCATCCAGCCTTCTTCATGCTCATTTCATTTGTTTCTACATTATTTGCATTTCATATTCACCCGAATGTGCATAAGCTGCACCGTCAGAGACATCATCGGCGTAAATTGTCAACCGAACATTCAGAAGGCACTCCTCAGTTAATTGGAATTGTAGCGCCACTCAAATATGTCGGTCCATATGCTTGTTTGCAACTCGACTTCCCTCATTTGTTAGGGACATCCCTTACCTTTCTATTAGACACTGGTGCGAATGTAAATGCCATAAGCAAGCATGTCGCAGACAAACTGGACCTCCCGGTAGTGATGAAGAAGGAGGACCTTTCCATTCTCGCATCAGCTGGCGCAGGAGGATCGTTTCAGCCGGGAGATTTCGTCATGTTGGGAGACTGCCAGCTGGGAGATATGCCCAAAGATCAACCGAACATTACATTTATGACCAACCTAACAGCTGCAGCAATTGACTTGGGAGTCGCCAACATGTTCAGCAACGGATTGCTTGGGTCATCATTCTTTGAATGTTTTCCTGCAGGTGTGGAGTTTGACTTTCATGGTACAGATGGTGATCCTCCGACAATCATATTTTATTATGGCCAATCATTACCTGATTGGGCAAAGAACAATTCGCTTTGTATACCAATAGGGGAATACTGGTGTGGCGTCCCTACAATCATCGTCATTGTGAATGGAATCAACATTACGGCCATTATTGATACTGGTTCTCCGATCACTATCTTATCACCCAATGCCGCTCGAGAAGTAGGAGTTGAAACAGCGATTTCCAATAAACATATCACCGTCAAAACCAGAGGAATAGATGATGCAACTGTAAATCTCTCACCGTCAAAGAATGGTGCACCAATCTCAATTGGAAACATTTCATTGGGAAACATAGAAACTGTGTGCGTAGGAGATTTACCAGGTCTATCCCTCGCTGGTAAATTATCCGATTCAGATTGTCCGCAGATGCTGCTTGGACTTGACGCATTGCGGCGCACGTATCGAATGATATTGAGGCTACCTCATAACGAGGTCTGGTTTGAAGAGATGCCAGTTGGTGCGTAAAATCACATGAGCAATCTCCGAACGCCAGAGAGCGATCCAGGATGTATAATCCCTTTCAATAAAGCTAATGGAATAAGTCTCAACTCTGGCTTAACCAACAGTGCGACTCCAATTACCATCCACAAATATCTTATTGGAAAAATGGCTCGTGCTGCGTTCGGATATATCCCAGCGCCCATCATTTGTCGAAATTCTGAGTCAGCAGTATCTCTTGAAAAACCATCAGCTCTTGTCAGCGCGTATGAGCGCTCATACCCTGGCCCAAAGAGATATCCAATTAGCCATCCACCCGCTAAACCACCCAGATGCCCGGCATTGCTCACGTTCGGTACCAAGAAGCCGAATAGTAGCAACCACATCATGTGTCTCACGACGTAATAGACAGCATCGGCGTTCCCCATTTTCATCAAACTAGCGAGCATCAACCCATACAAACCACATATACCTCCACTCGCTCCTATGCAAAGTGATGACGCTGCACGGCTCCCAATGGTAGACAGAGTTTGTGCGATATTTCCACTGACGATCCCAACCAAATAGGCAGATAAATACACTCCCTTGCCTATTCCATTCTCTAGCCACGACGGAAGAGAAATCAACGCTCTCATATTCATCCCCAAATGCAACAATGATCCATGTATGAAACCTGATGACAAATATCTGTGCTTCTGAAGGCTCGATAGCGGATACGGTTGATGGGCGTAATCCAGAAAGAATGGTCCCATTGAATGCGCGGCAATTGGCCCCCTTCCAATAACTCTTCCCATTGCACCTTGCATCCTTGAACCGGATGCAATCACTAAGCCAACCCCACCTCCTACCAATCCTAGTGCACGTAGCACAACCTCAAGCGGAGTCCATTGGGGTACTATATTATTCGCATCCAACGCCGACGCCGAATACATATTGCCAGCCACACTACCCGCGAGCATTCGGTTGAATCCAGGCAAATAGATCACCGCTGTAATAATCTGATATATGAATGCAAGAACATTTAATGTGAAAATTAAGTTCCGTGCTGAGTTGGGTTTGGACATGAAACCTCGAAGAAGTTTGGGTGATGAGAATATATCGTTGTAGTTCCGTGTATGTTGTCGAATTGCAATCTTCTTCCGTGATGATGACCCGTCAGAAGATAACGACGATGGTAAATGTCTCCGAGGCAGTATGAGCGATACTAATGGAGACACCCAAGGAAACAATCTCTTCCACATCCGTTCCTTCTGCTGTTTCTTATTCCTCAGACTATGTTTCTGCATCCAAAATTCAATGTCATCTACGGATAATGGATCGAGGGGTTCAAAGTCGGAATAAGATTCAAGAGTTCGGATAATACCATATTCGGGAACATCATCGAAAATCTTTGATTCTGCTTCGTCAAAATTAATAAAGTCGCTCATGTTGATAAGTTCATCATTCTCGACATCATCATCCCCGTCATTGTCTGCATCATTGTTTGCATTGTTGTGTCGATGAGCGGACAGTCTCCTCCCACTGATGACGATGCCGGCTTCATTCTTTCTTTTCGCATAATGATAACATATTACGCGGTGATGGCGAGATGAAGTGGAGGTAGTATGGAATGGGTTTCGGCATTGTATCTGCTGCGTTGGTAGCTGCAGTGATGCCGCCAGCGTAGGATACGACAGCACTGAATATATGAGCGCCGACGAGAATCTCTGGCGGAGCTTTGGCATCTTCAGGTTGCCATTACAGGTTCTGCTTGTCGATCGCGCTAGGATGTGAGCTTGCCTTGATCTGTCGGCGTCGTGCGAATAGAGGTGGCGAATTCCGCTGTACCACTGAGCGGCGAAGTTCATGGTCGATCGGCGGAGGCGGCGGCCGGCGGCTTCGGGTGGCGGGAAGGACAGAACCCTCTGACGTCAGCAACCAGACGTAACGCGATACGCGTCTCCCGCCAAACGCGAAAGATCCATCACCATTCATTCCTCACCGATCACCGATCACCAAAACCATGGCCATTGCCATTGCCGCACCCTACGCCCCAAAACCAAATCACCTGCCGACGCCAAACACTGCCATCTTACTAACATCGCAAATCCTTTATCATGGGCGAGAAGAAATCCATCGATGGCGATGCAATATCATCTCTCGCTACCGACATCATATCCGCCATTCGTTCCTGCGACAATGGCAAATCGATGGACCTCAAGGTCTTGCGCTCTGCTGTACTGACAACAACCGACATTGACAAATCCTCCAAAAAGTTATTCAAATCTGCAGTCAAGTTGCTAGAGAAAGATGAGAAGGTGTCCTTGAGCTCTGAGGGTGTTGTAAAATTGTCTAAATCGGAACGACGAGACGGTGGCAATTCCGATGAGAAGAAAGACAAGAAGAGGAGCAAGCGGAAATCAAAGGAGAATGAAGCTGATGTGGTCGATGACGGTGATGATAAATCGATGAAAAAGAAACAACGTACCACAGAAGAAGACGAAGAATTAAACGCTGATGACTCACAACAATATGAACAGAACAACGATGATGATATCGAACAAAATAATGATGGTAATGAAGATGGCGGCGATAACGACTCCAAACATAAAAACAAACCCTGCAAGAACAATCCTCAGGGTATCACTCGACTCTTCCTTGGAAATCTCCCATTTGCCATATCTGAACCCACACTCAACACCCATCTCGAAGAATGCATCACACACGTCAAGTGGATCACAGACAAGGCCACTGGTAAATTCTACGGTAGTGCCTTCGTAGAGGTACGCAATTCGAAAGATGCTGCCAAGGCAGTCACACAAATCAATGGAACGATGTTGATGGGACGACCAATCAAAATTAACTTTGCCCCCGTCCGATCTGGTGAAGAGAATGATTGGCCACCACGTAGTCGAGTCATTACTGGTGGAAAGTTGGCCAATGCAGGAGGTGGAGGTGGTGGAAGTGGTGGTGGACAGGCCGGTGGATCCGGTATCAAGGCCATGAACGCCAAACCAGACGGGTGTTGCAAATTGTTCATTGGGAATTTGTCCTATGATATTGATGATGAGGGAATAACCAAGTTCTTCATGGGCGTCGAGGCTGAGTTGAAGGCGGTACGGTGGTTGTATCATCAAGACAGTGGAGATTTCAAGGGCTGGTGAGTCCGTCATTGAAGAAATTATTGCTGTTGCATTCACATGTGTTTTGCTTTATCTGACCTTGCAAACTATCAATTTTCATTTGCTCAAATCGTATACTGGATATCAGTGGATATGTTGATTTTTGGAATACAGAGGCCTGTGAGAAGGCTGCCACTCTAAACGGTAAGACTTTATTAGGGAGACCCATCCGTATTGATTGGGCTGAATAGAAAAAATGAGTAATGATATTTAAGTCTTCAAGATCGATAACATTATGTCGAATACGATTAAATATTTATTACAGCTGCGAGACATTCCATGTCTTGCCAACAACATTTATGATGGGCAGAGAAGGAGGAGGACAATAAGCGGGCGGATGAATCATTTTTCTTCAATATCCCTTTGCCGCCAATGATTCATCGGGCCCGTTATCATCTGATGCGTCGAGCCATCAGTTACAGCTACGAGACATGCCATGCCTTGCCAGCAACACTTAAAATGTGCACAATGTGCGGATAGATCAATCATTTTTCTTTTCAGTGGGTTCTTTTGCCGCAGACGACTCATCGGGCCCGTTCTCATCGGTGCTCTGGCTCACAGCAACGTCCTCGGTGTTACCTCCTGAAACAGCAGGATCAGCACCTGCAGTGTCCGAGCCATCACCCATTTCCGGGGGACTTTCCAACAGAATTTCAATTGCCCGGTTGACATTTCCATGACTCGAAGTTAATGCACGAATATTCGCCGAACGGTCCGTGAAGCCCATATCATGGAGACTATTTAGCTGTTGTCGAAAGCGCTGACCGGGGGCAGGTTGAGATGCATTTCCACCAACGGGATGTTGACCACCACCGGCCGCGGGAGGCATGAATGGAAACATAAAGGGGTTAGCCATAGGTGCCGCACTGGATGCACCTCTGTTTGTACCGCTGCTGCTAGATCCAAGTAGGTTGGAAAAGTCTAATCCTCCCGCGGGAGGAGCTGCTGCTGCACCACCACCGGTGCCGCCAAGAGTTGGTATCCCTCCTATCCCTGACATACTTCCATTGAGTTGCTCCATGGCCTGCTGCATTTGAATCATGGCACGAACATTGGTTGGGTCCATCATTGCCCGTATCTTCGTTTTATGCAACAAAACAGCAAGGAACAATAAGTTAGAATGATGATGAATGCACAAAAGAAAGAAACCACATCAACTACGCACCGCCTGAGGATTCTCAAAAATAGCTGCTGCCTGCGGATTCGTCTGACGTAGCTGCTGAATCATTGGGTTCGACTCCATCATCATTCTCATCGCTTCGGGATTATTCAACATGTTTTGCATCATATTTTGCATCATTGGATTTTCCATCATCTGGAGTGTAGCCTCGAGGTTGGGTCCGTTAGGACCCATGGCCGGATTTGCCCATGGATTACTTGCAGCAGCAGCACTTCCTCCTCCTCCCGCTCCGGGTGGCATTCCAAAGCTCCCCATACCCCCCATGTTCCCCATGAGTGACGCAAATGGATTCGCCCCTCCCGCACCACCTTGGCTGGTGGGTGCTCCCGACGTGGCCGACGGTGCCGGTGCCCCCCAAGGATTCGGCATGGCTCGATTGGTCGCTCCCTGTCCACTATTCGCACCACTTGCACTGTTACTTCCACCGCTACTATCACCACCACCTCGGCTTCCACTACTTCCACTCATCATGGCATCCATCATCGGCTCCTGAACATCCTCATACATCCTCCGTAATGCACTATATCCCCCGGGCATATTCTCAATTTGACTCATGGCCAAATCCTGATTCCGCATCATATTTTGCATCGCCGACGGGTCACGCATCATCTCCATCGAACGACGCATGAATTCCGGATCCTCAAGGGCATGTCGAAGCTCGGGATTGGAGTCCATAATTTGACGCATTTGGGGATTGCTTTCCATCATGCTACGTAAAAAGTCAGGCGAGTTCATTAGAGATTGTACCATGGGATTATTCATCATTTCGGACATCATTTGTGGATTTTGTTGGAGCTGTTGTTGAAAGCTGGCCAAGTCGGGCATGCCACCGCCACCGCCACCTCCTGCTCCCATCATGGAATTCATCATGTTTGCATAGGGATTATTATTGGTAGAAGAATTGGCATTACCAAAGTTGAGAAAGGGGTTGCTGTTCAAGTTGGCGTTTGGATTGGGCTGGCTAGATGGGACAGTCGATGTGTTGCTGGTGGCGGCAGCAGTTGCGTTTGCACTACTGCCAGAATTGGCATGGACCCCGCTCGTCGCTCCTCCCCCCTTGACCAAATACAACACAATGCCATCATTGCCGGCGACATGACCACCCTCAATACCATAAAAGGCCAAAGTTCGAGTATCCTCACTAAGAATCCGTCCCTTGTAAATCAATCGTTGTCTTTCCACGGCGCAATGGCCGCTCTCGTCCCGTTGAGCGATGAGCTCCTTGATCTGTCGAACGGTGCTGCTGGGTGTGATGATGGTGCCGCAATCGCCGCCGCCGATTTCGAAGCGGGCCGACGAGGAGAGTCGAATGATGAGTTTGAGGAAGCTGCTGCTGCTGCTGCTGCTGCCATTTTCAGAGGGGGCGACTCCAGTCATGGTGATCGATTATTGGTTTGCGAATTCAGTGATGCTATTGCCTCTTTATTATTGTAAGTACAATATTTGCTTTGGCTTTGGACTTGCTGCCTGCTGCCGAAACGATCTTGCTTCGCGCCGCGGAGGGCGGCGGGCGGCGGTGAAGCGACGCGAACGCGAACGATTTCGGATTTAGATTTCCCGCCAAAAAGGACTCGCCCGCCAAAATGTGACCTTCCCGCCAAAAATGAGAACTTCCCGCTAAAAATGAGAACTTCCCGCCACACCTTTGATGTTCCTGCCAGATTTCAAATTATTCGCGACCTCGCTCTATCCA
>JALLBK010000023.1:0-41093 GCA_036940085.1 Discostella pseudostelligera
GGAAAAAAGAAAAACTGCGCATGGCAAAACGATCGTTGCATATTATGCCAGGTAAGGATTAGTTGAAATTATATTAATAATTCTTTCGTTGTTGCGTCATGGGGTGAGCTCACGTGCATATCATGAAACCCCAACAGCTGGCAATTATACGATCGCTCTGCCCTCGCCAAGCCAACCAATCTTAAACATTCCAAAGTGACACGGTACAACTTTGCCTTCTTCCAAACCAACGTCAATGGTGACATTTGGGGCACTGACGATTATGCCGATCCAATTTCACTCTATGGAGAAGTTAATTGGAGTTGGTGGCCAGGAGCAGGAGGGGGGTACTGCTCGTTCATTTTACCTGGCCAGCCGCCAACTTGTCAAGGCCATAAGTATGAAACTGGATTGATCTATCAGGCGCATACGGCCGGTGTGGAAGTTTACCCCTCCATTGGTGGGTGGACTCTAAGCAATGCCTTCCCTGCCATGGCGAAAGATCCCACAGCACGCAAAGCATTTGCTTCCAACTGTGTCAAGCTTATTGAAACATACGACTTCGATGGCATCGATATTGATTGGGAGTATCCAGGATATGCCGATCATATGGGAACTCCGGAGGATAAGCAGAATTACAATCTACTCTTGCAGGATATTAGGACTGCATTGGATGAGTTGGGGGCGAGGAAAGGACGATTTTACGGTTTAACTGCCGCCTTGCCGTGTGGTCCGGATCACCTCAAAAACATTGATATTGGCGTGGTATCAAAGTTATTGTCCGAGCTGAACTTGATGACGTATGATTTTTATGGGTGAGTTATTGTCAAGATATTGGGGGAGTGAAGTCTCGATGATGTGGTACCCTTTCTTGCCAATTCATCTCATCCTACCTATTCCTTATTACTTTAACAGCGCTTGGGATAAAAAGACTGGGCCAAACGCACCGTTGTACGATATGGAAGGCGGTATTCCTGGATTTTCCGCCCATAGCTGTGTCGAGAATTGGAAGGCTGGCGGAGGCCGACCTGCTCAAATGTGAGTGTCTAGTTCGCTTTCCTCTGAGGCGAGAACACTAAGCCATTGCTCAAATCTGATTTGCTGTGTGTTTTGTTTTCTACACCGTTTTCGGATGGTGCTTGCAGCAATATCGGCCTACCATTTTATGGACGAAGTTTCCTCGACAGCGGTCGAACCGGTCTTACCAAATTCGGACAAGCGAATGACGGAAGCGCCGACATCGTAACATGGCAAGAAGATGAAGGATTTCCTCAGTGTAAGTTCGCCAATGTTTGCATGCATTTGTTCTGCTTCTTTCACTCATTGTACACTCAATAAAGACTAATACGACTTTAATTGTATCTATTCTGCCCTCAATAGATTTCAACATCGCGAGAAAAATAAGAGACTTCAAATCATTCAGAGACGAACAAACGAAGACTCAGTATGCTTACAACAATTTTGGATTCATCTCCTACGACGACGAACGAGCCATTTGTGAGAAAACCGAATACGCTATTGATAAGAACCTAAACGGCTACCTCATTTGGGAGATTTCAGGAGATCTCATGCCCGATCTTTCCACGCCACTCCTTGATGCAACAAACAAGAGACTAAATGAACCAAACGTTCGTTGCGACATTGCGTATCCCACCGTTCCAGTGGTCTCCCTTCCTCTTACTCAATCACCTACACCGCTACCTACAATTCCAGTGACAACCCATAAACCAACTGAAATACCAGCGACTCCGACAATGCCACCTGTTCAAACTGTGACAACAAGTTCTCCTACACAAAACGCGACCGTTACGAACATACTTCCGAAGAACGAAGACATTCTTTTTGGTCGGGGTACACGACAACACCCTGGAAACATGCGCCTTCGTTGGATTATTAGTGAATATCAGCCTGCTTACAATCGTAAGTACCCATTGACCGCTTGAATTGATGATTCCATCCTAATTCCTAATGTGCCCCACATTCTCCGTTTTAGAAATGGCAGAGGCTGAGAAGCCCAAGATTTCCGAAACGATTGTGAATATCGTGACGAAATCCGAACCAATAAGCCGCTTCTTCCGGTGGAATCCGAAAACGTCACGTTGGGATCTACTCGGTGACAAGCGTGCAAAAGAAAGAGTCAATCAGATGCTGCGCCAGAACAGTCTTGCTGCAAACACAGAAGTCGTCGCGGCTGAGAATACCGCCAAAGCAGACGAAGCCAACGGGGTTACATTACCATCTCCGGAGACTGTTCCACTGTAAGACGTTCGATGCCACTGCACAAACGACGAGAAAAGGAGAAACGGCAAGAGAATTTCACACGAGGAGTGCGATGCTGCTGCCGCCTCCGATAATTCACCGTCACAACTATTCTCGAGGCACTTCTCGCTCTCTCGCTCGTTGGATGTGATTTGCTCTCTCTTGTACTAGAGATTGTGCGTAAAATGACCAGGGCCGCTCTATCTGCACGTCACAAACACAGCAAAATAATGAAATTCATCCGATAACATCACTCTGCTCACAAAATCGAGGGCAACGCAGATAATCGTGCAGTTCTCAAATAGGAGTAATCGTTTCAGTTCTCAAACAGGAGTAATCGTTTCAGTTCTCAAATAATCGTGGCCATGAAGAACTGCATCGTGCATGGGAAGGACAAGAGGCACTTGGTAGACTACCACGCTATTACCACCTACCACTTCCTTTGAACCTGCATAGCACATCCAGCTCCATATTATCGTCACTACCTGTCACTACAATCAAGAGATCATTTCTTTTCTTCTAAGGAGCGAACCATCGAAGGTATCATACATGATGCGCCTTGCCTTGCTATACCCGATACTTAAACCAAGCACATCTACACAGCGTATGGAAGATTAACTGAATATCGATATTTGTGTAGGATTTAGGTAATACAGATAGTCATGATGTTCATGTTGTCACATTCACAATTATTTGTCTCGCCATTCTACCCAGTTCGATACATGCATGGGAAAAGAAAGAAACTGCTCATGGCAAATCTATTATTGCATACTACATCAGGTGATTCTTAAGATATGAAATATTCTCGTTAATGTTATTATGTTTGCTTCGTCATCTGCGGGGTAGCTCACTCTTTACCCTGCGACACTGTGATGAATTATGTTTCCTCTCTCCTAGCTGGCAAATATACGATCGCAACGCCCTCGCCAAGCCAATAAATCTCGATCACTCAAAGGTGACACGTTATAACTTTGCCTTCTTCCAAACCAACGTCAATGGTAACATTTGGGGCACCGATGCTTAGGGCAATCCAATAGTATTGTACGGTGAAATGGATTGGAGCTGGGCGCCCGGACAGGGCAAACCTGGGTTTTGTTCATGGACGGAACCAGGTAAACCACCGTTATACCAGGGACATAAGTATGAGACTGGATTGATCTATCAGGCGCATACGGCCGGTGTGGAAGTTTACCCCTCCGTTTGGGGGTGGACTCTCAGCAGAATGACAGTCTACTCTTGCAGGATATTAGGACTGCATTGGATGAGTTGGGGGCGAGGAATGGACGATTTTACGGTTTGACTGTCGCTTTGCCATGTGGTCCGGCGAATATATATAACATTGAGATTGGTGTAGTGTCGAAGTTATTGTCCGAGCTGAACTTGATGAAGCCTGTATCTGGACCTACAACTCTTATCAATCCTCTCCTCATACCAACTCCTTTTCCTTACTGCAATAACAGCTCATGGGATAAGAAGACTGGGCCAAACGCACCGTTGTACGATATAGATGGTGGTAGTCCTGGATTCTCCGTCCATAGCTGCGTTGAAAATTGGAAGGCTGGTGGTGGTCTTCCTGATCAAATGTGAGTTCTGGTGCCCCATCGTCTCTTGAAGACGCTATTAGCTTTCATGTTCTCAAGCGGACATCGCTATTCCAATGCACTTCTCTCTTTTTGCAGCAATATTGGTCTTCCATTTTATGGACTAAGTTTTGCCGGAAGAGAACTCACGAAATTCGGACAAGCTAATGGCGGTACTGCCGACCTTACAACATGGTGGGCGGACGAGGGTTCTCCTCAATGTAAGTGTGTTGAATCTTCTGACACCTGCATTCTATTATGCACTGCAATCTTGTTCGATCACTCTCATGTGATTCTAGATTACAACATCGCAAGCAAATTGAGTGGCTTCAGGTCTATCAGAGACGAACCGACCAAGACACAGTACGCTTACAACGATTGGGGATTCGTCTCGTACGACGACGAACGAGCCATTTGTGATAAAACCGAATACGCCATGGATAACAACCTCAACGGGTACATTATTTGGGAGATTTCTGGGGATCTCATGCCTGACCTTTCGACGCCACTCCTTGATGCAACAAACAAAAGACTAAATGAACCAAATGTTCGTTGCGATGGAGCTGATCCCAACGTTCGACCACCTACCCCGTTACCTACAAACCCAACGCCAATGCCTCCTGTTCCAGTGACAACCCCTAATCCATCTGAAAGGTTAACGGCGGTACCTACAATGCAACCTATTCCAACTTTGACATTGTCTCCCACATATCACGAGACCGATACGAGCATAATTCCGAAGGACGAAGACATACTTTTTGGTCGGGGAGCACGACAACATCCTGGAAACATGCGTCTTCGTGAGACTGTGGATGAGTTTCGGACCATTTACAATCGTAAGTATCCATCGTCCCAGAATTGATGACTGAAATAGTATCTCATCTTACATATATGCCCCTCTTTGTCCATTTTAGAAGTGGCAGAGACTGAGAAGCCCAAGATTTCCGAAATGATTGTGAAAATCTTCAGGAGCGCCACTCCACCAAGCCGCTTCTTTCGATGGAACCCCACAACGTCACGATGGGAAGAACTTGGCGACAAGCGAGCAAAAGAAAGAGTCAATCAGATACTGCGCCAGAACAGTCTTGCTGCAAACACAGGCGGCGTCGCAGCTCAGAATACCAGTCTCAAAGCAAATGGTAAGACTGACGGAGGTTTATTCCACCGCCGGAGACTGAGCCAGTGAAAGACGAAGGTTGAAGGCGAGAAGGTTGGCATGATGTGTTTTGTTGTATTCCTAAGACACGAAGATTGCATGACATCATGTTGCACTTAGGAGAGTTGTTGCACGGAATTACGAGCATGAAGATATGATGAAATGCCATTCATTGCCTCAATCAAAGTAGCACCACTCGATCAAATCAATTGTAGCACAAAATTATGATGAAAACCCCTCTCTTCTCTCAGACGCATTTGCCCAACTCTCGCTTCGCTCATGAGTGTAATCACATCAATAACGTGTCATGAACCTTCCGTGTTTGTTATCAAGTCCAAGTCGGTTTAAAGCTCCAATTCTCGTGTTTCAATATTGGATGACGATACATGAAATTCTCTCCCCCGTCAGATTGCATGCACGAATCTTCAAGAAGGCAAACCTTTATTCATAATAAGCATTGATTTAGGAACGATGAATGATGCGACGAATGAAGCACCATTCTACCTGCTTCTCACCTCTTCTTCATCGTGGATTCTTGCCATACTCATTGGCAAATGGAGCGAATGAACTGCAAATGTGGTCTCCACTGACTTGTCAACGCAATACGTGATTATTATCATGACGACTAGGAAAGCCAACCCCAGCTTGGGAAATTGCTTCAGCACCAAGAAACTTGAAAATACTACAATCGAGCTGTAGATAGTAACGAACACAATTTGATTCCAGTAATAGAATATTTTCCCACCTCCTTCGCATCGCTGACAGTAGACGAAGAGGGCATTATTAGTGTGCACCTTGGTTGCGACCCAAAAGAAAATGGCGCACACCCCCAGCATCATGGGGGTCATGAACCTGAAATGTTAATGATGACGGAATATGCACACAAGTAGTTGTAGACGGCTTTAGGGCAATTGCGCGCATCATTCAACCTGAAACGTACCCGAATACAACGGCAATCATTAAGCCATATGATAGAACCGGAGCAAAAAATCCTGCAGAGGTAGCTCTCGTCAGCAAATACAGTTGGCTTGTAGGAACTTGAACACGTTAAAAGCGTGAGCTTACCAAAAATGAAACTCTGTTCAAACTGCGGTGCTTCGTTCAGCCAATCTCTGTAGCGTTTACTTCGTGCATTCAAATTGATCAGGGGTCTGACAACAGCTTGCTTGATCAACGACCTCCACTGAAGAAGCTGAAGCATCGTCTCTTGACCCGTTGCAAGGATTATCAAATTCATGAGGTATGCGCTTTGTCCAATTATTCCTTTGGCAAGTAGTTTGATGAACCCGTCAGGATCGTCTTTGAAGCACTTAATGGCTTGAAGCAAAGATATCGAAAAGAATGCGAAGAAGATGTTTGCGAGACGATATGATGTATTCCAAAGCAACACGAAATTGTCGACTTGTGTGTGCGATTTGAAGCGGATAACTCGCATTGCTGGAAGATGACAAAAAGAATGTGAGTAAGCTTATTGGGCCGACACTTTCACAAGGAGACTGGACACCGTACCTAGCATGAAAAATAGGTTTGGAAGCCATAGCAGAATCAGAGACACAACTAGGGCGGGAAGGTAACCTGAATGAATGAAGACAGAAGAATGGGCGTTAAAGGCGTTTTAGAAACAAACTGGATTGGATATCATCGATAGCAGCTCACCTTGCACCACAGATTGACTGAGGCCTAGTGGTATGCTTCCTATCGTCATCAATGTAAACCTGTTGATATACGTTGCAATCGTCCCCCATGCCAGTATTCCTAGCAACAAAACACACTGCACCAAGATTTTTCTGCTTTCGATCGTCAAACGATCGGCTCCAACATTTTTCCAGAACACATCACGAGGATCGGGGGCATCATCTGTAATCATCCAGTACGGCTGACCGGATAGATTACATTGTACAGCTGTTTAAAATGTACATTAGACAATGAACATGAATTGAGCCAAACAGAAATGTTCATAAACTTACCACTCTGCTTCGAAGCAATCGACTTGAACGTAACAATACCCGTCCCATGAAAGAAATTATTCGGTACTTCTCCGAAAAACTTATGAGCATCACTTGGGACGAAAAGGCTGTATAATCGATGTGCTCCGAATTGACAAGAATGTCGAATATCTTCCGATTCATTCGCCAGAACGCTACTATAGCGCCATTTCAACCGCGTCTCAACGATTCTGTCATACTCCTCACTGGCTAGCTGGTCTAGCTTTGTTATTTCGGTGTCGTAATATTCGATAGCATTGCATGTTTTCCCCGAGCACCGTCCGCCTATGCGAACCTATTCGAAGAGGGATAATTAAGATATGCGAGATTGAAGAAATGATGCGGAACTGTATCCTTACCTTGGGTACTTTGAGCTCGTGCACTTTGCTGCTGCACCAACAAACCTGCAAACCTTCTCTGTGATACGTGACATGCTGCCATTGTTCAAACCGATATCTCGCATCAATTCGATCATGTTTGTCTACGAGGGTTTGCCTTTTATTCACGATATCTTCCAGCTTCGAGGTGTTGATAAGCATTTCGGCGTGCTCTATTTGGCCCGGAAACAGCGACTCAAACACATCTTTCAAATTAGTATCCGATCGATGAGACTCTATGAAAGCAAAGCGAAGTGCAACGATGTAGATAAGCGCAAATTTGTGGCGTCAAATTAGCAAAGAAGCTCAATGTTCGTGTACAACAACTCAACTCGGAATACACTCCACCAAACATGAGTTCCTGTATTTCCTCAAATATGTAGGACGTTTGTAAAAGGATGTATCACCGTTCGCTAGGAAGTCGTGCCTCAGCGTGATGAACACTGTGTAATGTGTGAAAATGATGAAGGCTCAGAAACGGTGCTCGTACTTACAACGGACACTCACTAATTGGCTTACCTTCCCATTCAATCCAAAGCCGACGCAAGATGTAAATGTAAAGCAAAATTGTAAAGACCACGATCCATATCATCGTTTTTGATCCATTTGGGACAGATTCGATTGTTAGATTGAAGTACGCGTTGCTTGCACCGGCATCTGCAGCATCGTGATACTTGTATACTGGTAGAATTGCAACGCAGGAAATCAAAAATGGGTAAAATGTCACATCGAAGCCAAACCTGGCTGATCTAACCAGCAGATATGTATCAAGCCCTGCGCATCTGAGTAGTTCCTTTTCCCCTTCCTCGAGTTCTTTGCCCGGACCTGGCAACGGATCTAGAGGTGGGCTGCGATTATTCGGTGACATCAGTGAAAGCTGTGACTGCAATTTACGGAACCACCTTGATATTGATGGAATGAAGAAAAAATCGGCTAGAAACTCAGAAACATCGCCCCACGTGTGAAATCCTGGAGGCATTAAAATGTACTTGTGCCGATACGGGTATCCGAGGTTAACATGTCGGACTGCATCGTCTAATCTGTCAATTGGTTGGTTCGATTCATCGGCGAGGATGGACCCATTGCGGCTGATGGCATCGCTTGCGCTTGGCGTGTTACGATTTCGTTGCTCAGAATCTCCTGCTTCACCGATGTTATTGAGTTCATTTACGTCGAGAGAGCTATGCTTCGATATCATCTCTCTGTCAGTAGTGCCGTCATTTAATTGCCCTTCGGTGACACCCGCAGTAGAGTTGGCGGGCTTGTGCGCTCCATCACTTCCATTTGTTGATGCATTCACAGCCTCACTATCCGATGGTATCGAATCCTCTTCAGCTTGTCTTTCGTAGGGATCAAAGGTAACCAATGAGTTGAGAAGATTACGAGATGACTTTGCTTGGACTGATGCAAAGTATTGTCGTGGGTCGTCTTCGGGAAACAAGTCGATTATAGTCTTCGGTAACCGAGCTCCCAGATTCTCATCGTCGTTGCCCAGGGCTGGAGCTGATAATTTTATTGATTTTCTATTGTTTCCCAAAGAGTACGTCAATGTCTTTGCCTGAAAGATGTGACTGTACCCATTTAAATATTCGGGGTAGAAAGTGTAACCATCCTCATCGGTAGTATATCCTTCATTGTCGCCATAAACTTTTCCATAATTGCTACAGCAATTTCGGTGATACCAATCCGCCCGACAACACGTGTAGGCTCCACGCTTCTCTCGTTCTATCCTTGCTTCATCTGCAGCTCGGGAGTATTGAATGTATTGCGCGCTCAAATTCAGAAACACCAGCTCTAATATTGCAGGGCAGTTTCTGCAGCATGAAATTCGGCAACTTGCATCGTTGTTTTTATTATTCTCAGCATCGTCACAACCACGCCATAAACTGCGACTGATCATTAATGGAGGCGGAGACCGATCCGGTTGGGTCAACCGCTTGCGATCATAACAATATTTCCGTACGATGGGATCGCGACGATATAATTCATACAGCACCAGACAAAATAATGCCACTGATCCAGAAATTATGCTGGTAACCTTGACTGCATCCCATATTGCTAATTCTCTTTGCAGTTCGTTGGATTTTACAATGCACTCCTCGTCGTCTTGCAGAAGACGATGATGTTGTCCATCGTCGTTGTCGTTGGCTGCGGCACGAAGCAGAGCGGGTAGCACTGCCGTCGCGATTGGTGACAGAGCGGCGAACACCGTGATGAATGAAACAGATGTTTTGTAGGGCACATCGGCTGCATATTTCGTGTTGTTTGCAGAGCCACTGGGTGTGGCATGCTTACGCCGTCGGATGCGGAAATTCATGCCCATGGTGTCCTATGGTTTGGGCTGCCATGGTCACTGGTCAGGGTCAGGGTGGCGGATTTGTGACATCGCCATCATCGTCGTCGTCGTTCTGCTGCCAGCTGTCTGTGTCCTATCTGACGGACAGACACTTATGATGACTCGATCGAGATTTAAGAGAGGGCGAGAGTTTTCGCAAAAATGAGAAAGGACAAAGCCACCCGAGATGACGTCGACGTCACCAAGTCAATGACCCTTCCACCATGGCTGGCAGTCCTCCAAACAATGGCAAAGGCGGTGGTAGTTATGGCAACGGCCCTGGCAAGATATCCGCTAATGCTTCTTGGCAGGGCGCAGTAGACCATGAGCTTTGGATCGACACTACCAGGGGAGGAGGTAAAGTGTCGTTTGCGGTACTACCTGACCCATCGCCGGTGAAGGTGAAAGTGAAAGCGAAAGCGAAGTTGAATCCACTTTCTCTGCCCATAGCCAACGCCCTCGACGACCGTGACGACCAAGAAGAATACGTCCCACGATGGGCCCGTAGTTCCAACAAAAAATTAGCTGGTGATGATGACAACAACTCTGATGATCAATTTGGCTTGAATAACGAAGATGGGAAATACACTCCTACGGATGATCTCCCGCTTTTCGCCGATGAAGCAGCCAGAGCACTACATCAAGAGATTAAGATGCTTGAGCAGCGCAGAGATGAAGCAGCACGATCAACTCGTTCTCACAACGAGCGTATCAGCATCATCAACGACCATCTGCGTAGTATTCGTCAAGAAATTGATCATACAAATTCCTTGGTTGCGGCCAAAAAGAATGAAGTCGACACTGAAGAGCATTTGCTATCATTGTCTCAGAGAGAATTGGGACAGAGCCTTCGGGATATTTCTGGTATCGAAAGTAAGAACCTCTCCACTCAGAACAATACCCTCAATATTCGGACTCAGATTAAAGTGGCAGAAGATGAATTGGAAAAATTGAGGACGGATTTCAACTTGAATCAAGAAGAGCTTGAGCAATGGGCAACTGCTGCCACTAAGAGGGAAGAAGAAAGTATCGCTCTGCAGAAGTATGCTCTAGCAGATGAACTGAAAATCGAAGAGTTGACTCTGACTATTGAGGATTTGACGAAGCGTTTGCTGGAAAAGAAAACATTGCTGGAAAATGAGGTGACCGAAACGAGGTCGAACCAAACCGAATTGGACAAGATGGCAGACCGGTTCAAAAGTAGGCATGAGGAGAGGAGGCAGTTCATCGAACAGTGGAAAGATACGATAGAATCAATGAATAGCAGGGATGAAGCAATCAATGATTTAGCAGGGCAGTATGCTAGTCTCTCGAAACAGGAAGAAGACTTCAAAAGGGCTCGCCAAATGCATAGAGAACGGTTCGTGTATCTCGAGGTGAGATTACTACCACGCGCCGTCTCCACCCCCTAGCATCACCAACCATTTTGCTTCAAACTCACGTGCAATCATAATCCCACCTGTTCAGAATGAGAGAGAGAGCTCGCAACAAGACATTGATTACAAAGAAAGACTTTTGCAAACGAAGCGGCAAGAGTATTCATCGCTGCTAGACTCTGAAAACTCACTACGAGATGAGGTGGGCTCAGTTAAGAATGAAACGTCAATGGCAGTCACATTAGTCGAAAACAAGAGAGCAGAGTATAAAAGGATCAACAAAGGACTGTATGAGAAGCAGGAACAGATTGGGATGTTGGCCAAACAGCTCGAAGAGATTAGTAGAAAGCTCACGAACGAAAAGATGGGCACATGCTCAACAGAGCAACTCATGGAAACGATCGTCAAATCATTGGCAAATCGCGAAAGGGAATTGCAACAAGCAGAAAAGAGTATATCTATTCTGAAGAATACACTGTACAAGGACTCCAAACGGCTGGCCGATCTGCAGAAGCACGAGAGGGATTTGATATCCGAAATCCGAGGTATCATGGCAAATATCAAAAACTACACATCGAAAGTGAATGAACTTGACAATAGATACACTCGCCAACAAGAGCTACTATCCAATGCAAACTTTCAACTGGAGCAGATGGAAAAGAAGGTTGCTCGTGGGCTGGGTGAGCGTTCAAATGAAGAGCAACAGCAGCTACAATTACAAATTAATTCTCTCGAGGTAACCCTGGAATCGGAAACAAAGAAAAAGCTCGTGCTATCTCAGCAGAAACGAAAGCTCCTAGTCGAACTGCGTGCTTGTGAAAAGAAATATGAGTTATCTGAATCCAAATACAATGAAACTATGAAAATGATTGATGGCATTGATATGCAGATCTTCGCATGTGGGCAAAAATTGAAAGAGACGATAGCTGCAAAAGAAGAAGCCATGGTTCTACACGATGTTACGGTTCTTGATGTCAGGCGTCTTCGAGACTCCCTACTCAACCTATTACAGGCGGTTTATTCTTTAAAGGATCAAGCTTCCAAGTCCTCGACGTCGATGCAAGAGAAGAAAGAGGAAATCATCAAACTCAACGAACGTAAAATCTCCCAGCTCCGAAAATCCAAAGACGATCGCCACAAATCAGCCGTTGAACTTGGAAAAGTCAAGGCCGGGTTGGAGAAGATTATGGCAAAATACAGCATCATCAGTAGTGCCAACGCAAGGAAGGGCGAAGGAGAAGGGTACGAGTCTCCGGAGCTCAAGTTGATCCTTGCAGCCCAACGAAGAGAGGAGCTACAACGAGAGGGCAATAAACTTGATGCAACAATCCAACAGAAGGAGAATGAAATCCGGACGATGAAACAGACTCTAACCCAACTCAGAGGAGTGAACAATAATCTTCGCAGCTTATTTTCAAGAGCTGATGTGAACGGTGTCAAGTTTCAGGAATTGAAGGAACTGGAGAAGAAGACCCAATCCACCGATGAGTCCCTGTTCCGCGCACGAAAAGAGCTGCAGGTGTTGGAGAAAGCAATGGCCAAATGCAGATTAGAGATGGAACGCATCGCTGGTCAAGCTGAAGGGCAAGGATAGCGAAATTATGAGGACTAGAGTACAAAGTCTATATCATTGCAGTATCTACAACTTATCAATATATTTAAAACTACTAGGTGTGCACATGACATAAGAATACATGAAATGGAACATGGGTATTGTTGCTCTTAGATGGAAGCGGTTCTTGAAAAGTTCTCCGGAGACGGTAACACACCACCAGCTCTCGCTTCAGCATCATGCGCCGCATCGTCTTCGGGAGCCTTTTCGCTGGTCCCTGATGTCGGGTGTGGTAATTCAACTCCGTCTGCAGGCGTCGCTTCGCTAGTCTCTGATAATGGATCTGGTAATTTGTCTACGTTGTCAGCACCATCGTCTACTTCAAGCGTCGTAACGCTTCTGTCAGCATTATCATTCACTTCGAACGCTGTCGTCTCATCGCTAGCCTCTGAAGTAAGATTGGCAGCAGGTTTAATATCACTGACATCGTCCCCATCTTCTGCCCTCTTTGGAGACGTACGATCCTTCTCACGCAGAGTCTGACTGACCTTCTCAGCCGCACGCCTGTCACCGACATCTTCCCATCGAGATGTTTCATCATTCATCCTCAAAAAGCGACTAGGTGGATTGGCACTCCGGAGAGCACCAACAATCAATTTCGAGACGTTGGGTTTGTCAATCTTTTTTGCTACTAAGGATAGATGGAGAAAGATATTGAGGACGAGAAGCTTAGTAATGTGATGAAGTGATGACATGAAATCATCGGTGCTGGCACTTACGAGCATAAATGTGGCGATATTGATCGACTATCTCACGAAGTCTTACGTTTCCAGGATGATTGTTCGTCCTTCCTCCTCTGCCGAAGAGAACATCTTCGTCCTGTGGAATAATATAAGTGGCGCCATCGATATATTGAGTCTGCATATAGACCGTCCCTGACTTTTTCCCTTCAGGAGATGCAACGGGAGGTACTGCAATGTGGGAGGCTTCCGTCGGAACAACATCTACTGGTTCACTATGTTCGTACTTCGCCTTTTTCACCTTTGCAGAATTCACCTTTGCTTCACTATTCACTTTTGATTCCTCTTCTGCTTCCTTTTCTGTGTCGGTGGCATCGCGCTTCGCTGACTTCTTCACAGCATTAGTGGTCGCCGACTCCACCACCTGCATCATCGCTGAAGTCACCATAAGATCTGAAATGTTGGATCCCTCCTTATCCTTCTTCATCGATGCCCACCTCGACTTTTCTCTCAATGCCTGTGAGGCCTTCCATGCTGCCTCTTGATCATTCACCTCATGCCACTTTCCATTTGCATCCTTCTTCAAAAAGCGTCCGGGATTGGGTCCAGTTCGTAGGGCCTTGACGATGCGACGCGCCACATTGGGTTTCTCCGTCTTTGGAGAATTGATATAGTCCTGTCGATGGAGCTCAATTACGTCGCGATAACGCAAGTTGCCAATGTGATGGTTGGTAAGCCCACCCCGTCCAAAGAGAACATCCTGAAAAAGATGTTGATGATGCATGTAACGGCGGCAAGAAAGTTGAGATGAATCAGCAGTCAGCAGTCTCACCAATAGAACTCATACTTCATGCAAAACTGTAGACTAACCTGTTCAGTAATCTTTATTTCTTCCGACGTCGTTGCGTCACTGCTTGTCGGCATGGAAGCTGCTGATGGGCCCGTTGCCTGCGGCAACATGGACGTCGGAGCCGCAGGACCATCCAATTCAACGACATCATTCGTCTTGTTTGCACTTCCTTCCTCCGATGAAATCATGCTAATACCAATGGCGCTTGGCTCATCGACATCATGGTAGTCATCTTCTGCTTTCACCATGAGGGGTAGGGGCGGGTCCATCGTCCCCAAAGACAAAGAAGAAGGCAATGATTATGGCGCAGAACTTCGGATATGCACCATCAATCACGTGCTCCGGTCGCGAGAGTGATTGGTTTGTGTTCGTTCAATCGCGAGTTTGGCAAAAAAGCAAGCACAACGTACCACTGACACAGCGAAAGCGCGCTGTTGCGATAGTGCAGCGTGCAGCTTCAAGCACAAAGTTCAAGGTGGCGAAAATGGCGGGAAGATGTGAGAATAGCGGGAAGAACAAGCCACCAACATCCACGTGGCCCCCGCTGCATTCGTCAGCGGTCGACGAAGGTCGATGAATTGAACCATGATGGCCTGAGACTCCTGAGAGACGATAGTACCACACCCTGTCTTATCATACGACGATGCAAAGACTGCTTTTAATGGTGATCGTGGGCCTCATTCGTAGCGTATCATCCTTCACTTCATCACTGTACACAGCTCGAAGTCTCTTGGCATTGACGTCGTCCTCCCTTGTGGCTTCGTCATCTTCTCCAAAAAGCACAAGATCTTCCACCTTCGACAGCAGCTGTCAACCCATCAACAGAAATAGCAACAACCGTCTCACGCGGAGGAGCAGTAGTACTAGTTTCTCATACGGAATGATGAGCAAATACGTAGGATCGTTGGAAGTGGTGCAGTTCCCATGTCTCAATGATAATTATGGGTGAGTACTTTTATGTAGCCATGCCCCCCCCGTCACCCCCTCTCCTACATCCACGTGATTGCATAGCATTACCTACATTATCAGAAGTACATCATTCAATTTGTTGTCTAATCCTGACGAGTAAATATCAAACCGCTAATGATGGATAAAACTATACAGCATCAACAACTTCGCTGATCGAATTATTCTTTTTGAGTACTCATGCTTTATTGTTTGAATTCATCAATGAATTATTTCTCCTCAGATATTTGATTCATGATCCCAAGACCGGTCAAACTGCAGCAGTGGACACTCCCTGTGCTACGTCATATAAACGTGAATTAGATAAGAGAGGTTGGAAACTGACTCACATTCTCAACACTCATCATCATAGTGATCATGTCGGGGGGAACATGGCGTTGAAGTCGGAGGGTGTTCAAGTATATGGACCTGCGAATGATGGAAATATTCCTGGTATGGACGTTCGATTGGCAGACAATGATACGATCTCTTTTAGTGGGGCAAATGCTGTGGTGATGGGTGAGTTGCTCGTGGATTACTTACTACGAAAACTGTTATTTGTTGCGAGGCAGCATTCTCTTCGAATTCATTTTGCTGGCTTGATTGTGCTTATCGAACCCACAGATGTCGGAGGACACACTCGCGGTCATATTGCATACTACTTTCCAGAAGAGAAGTCAGCATTCGTCGGAGATAGTTTATTTGCCCTAGGATGTGGTCGGATGTTTGAGGGGACGCCTCAACAATTCTGGACGAGTCTCCAACGGTTACGCAATCTCCCCGATGACACATCCATTTACTGTGCCCATGAATATACCGAAAGCAATGCTAGATTCGCCATGAGTGTCGAACCGAGCAATTCCAATCTCGTACGAAGGGTAGAGGAAATTAAAGCAAAACGTGCTCGGGGGGAACCAACGGTACCCTCGTTGTTGGGAGAAGAAAAGGCGACCAATCCATTTTTGAGAGGAGATATCAGTTCAGAGATTCGAAAGAACGTCGGTGCGAGCGAGGGTGAGGATGGTGCCGCAATATTTGCCAAGCTTCGACTTCGGAAGGATAATTTTCGTGGATGATGTAGAATGGCGCAACTGTATTGAATAGCGATCATAGGGGACTATTAGTATTGAGTTATTGATAGCATCGTTCAGCAGGAGTCCAGGAGTCCTCGCGGGATATGACTTAACTTGTCACGACAAGGATGAAGTTATCCATGCCGGGGTCATTAGGCGAGCAAATTTTGATATGTCCAGAGCACAAAGAGTGGCAAACACTGCGTCGTCACGCCAGGATTTCCTGTGTAGCTTTCCGCGGTTCCCTGATGTCGTTGCAGCGACAAATCCTTCGTCTGGGTTTCCAAGCGTGATCCACTCTAACGATGTCCCACCCAAATATCCTCAACTGTTTGACCTAGGACATCTCAATGTTGGTCAACACCAATTCGTATTCCTCATCTTTGCATCTCGACTCTTAAAGGAGATACAACGTATTCTCCTTATTACTCGATGCAGCGTCGCAGTGATGCAGTTTGTAGAATAGAGACGCTTCGTTCATTATGGACGTCAGCGCACACGTTGCGAATACGTTCCGTTTGTGAAGCTTGGGATCCAACTTTTCTATCCCCGGACCAATCACCTTCTTGTAAGCTTGATCGGGTGACATCGCATCGTCGCCTGGTTCAACGAGTAGGGGTTTTGAGCAAGTGAAAATATCTTCGTCCACCAAGTACTTGGAGAATATGACTTCCCCCACTCCGTAGTTCTGACAATAATGAAGAATTGAGGGGAGAGTATGCCGACTTTGGTTGGGTAAAATTCCGGTCATGCACACTTCATCGTCGGGAATCGCATCGATCATACTCCATCCCTCTCCGTAACCATTCACTACTGATATGCACATTGAATTCACTATTTCATGTGGAAGTTCCCTGTCGGCAGCAGCGAGGCTGTATGCGTACATTTCCGACATTAACTCAGGCTTTGCCTTGTAGATTAGTGGTGCTAGCTCAACCCATCTTCTCACAATGGTGTGCATGTCAAGAGCAGTGCCCATGTATGGAGCGCCGACTTGGAAATTGCGAACTGCTGTCCTTTCGTCGACTTTGAGCGCTGGGCTGTCAGCACCTGCTAATTCAGCGAACTTCATCCACTTTGTGTCAAATGCTTTAAGTTACGAATTGTAGGCAGAGCGTTAGCAAAAGAACCTTTGGGCAAATGAAAAGAACTGTTTCAAAGATGCATGAATAGAAGTAACATACCATATGTCTGCCCAAAAGGCGCCCCAGCCTCAACTTTAGTCTTTCTTTCTGACGCCTCGTAGAACGGTTTCCAAAACTCGACACTGCTACCACTAAAATCAGTTGTCAATGGTCGCAAAAATATCATATCTGGATCGATGATAATCACAACAGCATTGTCCTCGACGGCTGTCATTTTGCCAGCGGCCTCATTCCAGCCAAAATCGCTACTATTCTCCAGGTAGTATTTGACGCCGAAAGGTTTGTTAAAGTACTTGTAGTCTATGTTAGATGATGATCCGTCATTATGAACATCTGAAAATTTAGGCGTGAAGAATATGCGGAACCTGTTTGACATCACGGCGATGTGCTGTGACAAAGAAATCAGCAAACGGGGATGTTTTAGTTCCATGACAGGTGAACAAGATACAGACGATCATTAATGAGCTCACCAGCTGATGGAACTCTCTCGCTTCTGCAGTTTGCTTTTCGGTGCATCCTGATGCTATACGCGTTATGATACCAAGCTGTTTCGCTCTCATTGCGGAGAAGAAGAGTAAGTACGATTCCCAATGCTGCGACGGTGAGCAGTCGGTAGAAAAGACCAGATACAGCGTCACATTATCATTAACTTCCATCTCATCATCTTCATTCGGAAGGAAACCCAGAGATTTGATCATACTCTCTTCCAGAGATCTTATCCCATGGTCGGACTGGGAAGTTTTGATATGTTCATAAGATTCGGTTCTTGCATTCCTTAATCTCTCCAACTGGTTTTGAGTATTCAGTGTACCGTTGGTTTGCTCTGACTCTAGAGGGGCTTTCGCATCTTGATTCTGCACAACGTCATGCACAACCAGAGAAGAATTCAATCCAGTAGAGGCATTCGCATTAATTGGTTGTCCGTCGCCACTAGAAGGCACGTCTCCAATTCCATTTTGTTTTTCATTCTCGTTGTCCTTCAGCACTCTTTCATCACCGTCAATACCAACCCAACCGATGGGATATTCTCTGGCAAAGTCATTGAAATTTGCGAAGAACTTATTATTTTGCATCTCATACTTGACAGGATTCCATCCGTAAAAGCTCGAGTATTTCGACATCCCGTAATAACCTCTGATTCTTGAAATGTATCCGGAAAAGGTGCTATAATACGTGCCCACAAACACTCGTCCGCGGCTAGCAACAATGACCTCGATCATGCCGAGATGTTCTTTACTAAAACTGCTCAAATTGGCCAAATCCCAATAATCGTCAAGAAACCGCAAGTCATGGTTAGAATTCATGAAGGGATCGAAGAACTTCTTATTGGTCTCGTCGGTCGCAACGTAAAGAAGTTCCCCTGGTTCCCACAGATCACGGGTGTTTTGCCACCTGCAAATAAAGTACATTAAGAGGCATCATCCACAAAATGAACTTGCTTGGTACCATCGAAATGATTTCAATAAAAAAACATGAGCTTACCATCGATCTTCACTCAACAAAACATCTGGATATTGCAGATCAGTTCGCCGAACGTGAAGGGACGAATAACCGCCACCACCTTCTTCGTCGAGGGAGAATCCTAGCTGTATGGCTTCTTGTTGAAGGGCTCTAACAATTTTACCCGCTGCGCAGAAGATGCGATCGTTGTAGTGCAAGAAGTCTCGAACAAATCTCTTCATATAGTTGTCGATGGAAGGGTTACTGAAATAAATGAACTGGTAGAAGTGGCCTATCATTCAGCACCGACTGCGTTAGTACAAGTAAAATCAGGCAACGAGTTATCATCAATTTGTACTGAATTCACTCACTAAGGAGTCGATTGTCAGCATCGTATGAGTCAAAATGTATTATATCTGGTTCAGCGAGTTCTTGAGTGTAGTACACGCGGGTGCGATCCTGAACGATTCAGAGGTGGTGCGATAGAAAATTCATTAACATATTTATCCAGAGAGACGACGGTCGACTCAAAATGATGTAAATACTTACCCCACAAAAATTCAAGACATCTGGACTGTCCTTCATCTGTCCGGTTTTGAACGACATTTCATCAAAAATTAAGCATGTGTCCACCTTGGCACTGGTTCCAATAGGGGGCACTTTTGTGCTCGAGTGCAGACTAAGTATGTCAAATATTTCACCGCAATAAATATTACCTACACGTGAGTAGAAACAGAACAGTCACAGATGAGTGTCAGTAACTGCATCAAACATCCTCGCAGCATCGCCCACTCACTCTTTTTCCTGTTCTCACAAAATTGTGATAGTTCCAACACGCGCTTGTAGGTATTCTCATCTAATGATACCAATCCGCTCCCCTTTGCTTCCAGCTCAATGAACTCTTTCATTGATATTACAGAGATGCGTTTCTTGAATTCTTCGTCCTGGAAAGAATAAAATTGCTCAAAACTGTCGAGCGTGCTGTCGTCCATCTTATGATGAAAATAGAGTGAATGATGAGATGAAGACTGATGAACAACATCACGAATGGGCTGCATCACGAAACTTACCTCCAAACGAAGATTTTGAGTTGGTGGGAGTACAACAGTACGACCCGTTGCAGCTATGGAAGCAAACGAATAAGAACAGCGAAAGATCATGGAGGGAAGATGCGGTAACGAGACAATGCAACCTACCTGCGAAGACAAAAATTATCTCGAGCGACATCCGAATATTATTGAATCGACCAGCATCCTGCCAAAATGTGATGTATTTTGTTTTGCCTCCCCTAGTTGATGGACGAAATGGACTGACGAAATCTTCATCCCTCGTGCCCTGTGGATCATTCCAATAAACAAGATTGCTGACGTCGACATCACATCGAATGCTGCCTCGAGACGCACCTATTAACGCAGGCGTCTTTTCCAGCGGAAGACCTGATAATCCACGGGACAAATGAATCGGACGAGGAATTGGCTTTCCTAGTAGTGAGATATCTGCAACTGGGCCGAGAGGAGAAGCTGAATTCGGCTCTAAATCGCGTAGTACGTGATTATCTCCATCAATCCCTAGCCAAGCAATTGGAAATTCTCTAGCCTCGAAGTTCCCTTCTGGATACACCCATTTTTGCATTGCCAATCGACGGGGCCGATATGAGTAATAATTTGATACTTTTGATAACCCATAGTAGCCGCGCAACCGCATTATGTATCCTGAGAATGTTGAGTGCCAAGTCCCAACGAAGAGTCTCCCTCTACTTGCAACGGCGCTTTCGACCATACCCAATAGACTGGGATCAAGGTTAACCAGACCTGCTCTCTCGAAATAGTCCTCTAGAAATCGGAGATCATAATGTTCAGCAAATGGACCGAAGAAAGATTTGTCTCTCTCATCTGTTGCGATGTAGAGCAATTCTTTCGGTTGCCATAATTTGGCTGTATTGTTGAACCATTCTTCTCCGCTGATCTTCACCTCTTTGAATTGTAAGTCACCCCGACGTACGTGTAAAGCAGAATATCCGCCAGCACCCTCTGCGTCTATTTTGAATCCGCGTTCCATTCCTTCCTTTTGCAATAGTTGGACGATCTTTCCTGCTGCACAGAATATATTATCCTGGTAATGAACAAAATCACGAACGAACCGTTTCATATAGTTGTCGACCATAGGATCCGTGAAATAAATGGTGCAATAGAAATGGCTTAATAACCGTAGCTCATTGACATCTCCAGTACGAAAGTGCAATATGTTTGGTTCTGCCGTGTCAGATCCATAATATATTCGCTCTCGATCCTGCTCAATGCGACGAAATGTAAGGATCAGGGTCAGAATTTACGATTCGTAATACTTTGTCAGGTGTACACAAAAGTGTTTCTCACCCCGCAGAATTGATTGATTTTGTCGCTGGTCTCGACAGTGGTGCCTGCAGACGGGCCATCTTTGAATGCATCGTTGTCAAAAATCAAACAGTTACTTTCTTTGACTGGAGCAATACTGCCCCTCTCTCGCAAGAATCGATAAATATCATAACAAGTGTTTTCGCCTGCGATCATATTGAGGAAGGTATTGTAATTGTCAGTTTAATTGAACGTCGTCAAATGTTGGAATGAATGTACTGGCATCACCAGTGAGCAAAAGTCTCCACTCACTGTTGTCATATGGATCACACCTCTCTGCAATCGAGAGAAGTTTGGCCCGCTTCGACTCGTCGTCTACTTCCAGGTACCCTCCCTTTTTCATCTCCCTCTGGAAAAATTCTTTGGTCGAAATGACATCAACTCTCCTCTTGAACAATTCACTGTACAGAGGGAAGAAATCATTCAACGATTGCGTACGTGTACCATCAGAGAGTAGGTATATAGTTTGAGGGGGCGGTATGACGAGCGTTCGACCTGTGGCGGCAGCAATCACAAATACAATCTCTGCGGACATTCGGATGTTGTTGAAACCACCCGGGTCAAATTCAAAGGTGATGTATTTCCTTTCCCCCGTGACTTTGAATGGGCTGATAAATTGTTCATCCCTGGTTCCTTGAGGCGAATTCCAGTAAGCCATAGCGCTAACATAGATGATGAAACGGGAAGTGGTTAGGGTCTTGTGCATCAGAGAAAATAAAGACGAAATCAATTCTGTACTTACTTGACATCGGCATCACACTCTATAGTTCCACGCTTTGCCCCAATAAGTGCTGGAGTTTCCTCCATGGGCAATCCCGAAAAACCCCTTGCAAGTTTTTGATTGACATTCTCTAGAACATCTTCCATTGGACCTCGGCCAGACGTGTCATTTTGATTTTTATCTGACGATGAAATCTCCTCCCCATTCTGTACCTCTCCTGACTCATTTTCTATAACTTTGACCTCGTCTATTGCTTTCTGCTCCAGCTGCTGCTTCTGCTGCCTCTGCTCTAAATGCTCTCTCAAACTCAATTTATGTTCCAGCAAATTTTTATGCACTCCATGTTGCATGGCATCTGCGGCATCGACGCTAACATCCGACAAATTTGCCGCATTTCCAATAAGCCCATGTGCCTTATTCATAATATCCGAATCGACGGCATGAAACATTGGATAGATGTGGAACAGATTTATTGCCATGATGATGAATGCAATCATACCCAAGACGATTTGTATGGTGCGAACAGGCGAGATTCTACCGAACGGCGACGACGCTGATGATGCCGTCGACGGCACGGCGCGTGCCGATCGATACATTGGCTGGCGTGAGAAGTTCATCATGCTAGCAAGGTTCTATGCATATGCCAATAATTCATGACAACGGACGGGGGTGGCAATGGTAGTAGGCAGTATTGATGATCGATGGTGGTAGTGGTAGATAGTGACGGTGGGCGGGGGGCGGAATCGGCTTCGGAGACGGCGTTTTTGGCGGGAAGCCTACGGAAAAAAATAGTAGCGAAATTTGGCGGGAAGAGCCGCCAACCCGTGCATCCTCCAACCCATATCCTCCCTCCTCTATCCTCTAGCACTAATACATAACTGCATCATGGTCCTGGTTCCGCTAGCCCAGCGTAGCGTTCTCGGACGGACCATGGCAGCGCAGGCTGCGGCTGTCATCAGGTATTTTTCGGTGTCACCGTCACCGAAGTTGGTTGTTCCTGTTGAATTGGTCAGCGACACGTTGTGACCCAATGGGTGAGTGGCCACATAAATATCTCTCCTCTCCCTACCCCGATGGACATTTCACTCATTTGTTCTCCCCCCTGATCGATTGCTTTCATGAATCATTCTCATCCCAAGCTACATTGGAAAGAAACATCTGCAAACAGCGATGCAGCATGTTCTGTCCAAGCCATTCAATACGGGTAACGATTCACCAACGCTAGCATGTGCAGTCATTCGAGTGCCCTTCTTTCTAGAGCCGGATTATGATGAATCTCTACCATACATAGAGAGTAATAGAGAACGCTTGATTAAGAAGTGGGGAGGCAAAGAGGGATGGGAGAGACAGAAACTTCGCCATGAGTACGTTGATGCATTTTATAGCCTGAATTAGATTTGTATGCACAATTCTTTCGACCATTGATATCATCGCAATAATATTTATTCAATCATCAGCTTAAAGGGTCGAGGATTAGCTGCTGGAATTCCCCATTTCAATTTGGATAGACTCGCGAGCAACTCAATGGCGTCGCATAGGCTCATTCAACACATTGGGAAGCTCTACGGTTTACATGTTAGCGAGATGCTGTATGATCGGTTGAATATGTGAGTATGATGATAATTTGATCGGATCAATTGTGCTGAATAATCTGATATGACTTATCATCGGTGCGTTACGGAACAGCTATTACTTTGTCGAAGGTCATGCTCTCAATGACAGAGCACGGTTGGCAAAAGTTACAGCTGGAACACTTTCGGAAGTTGTTGGGCAACCGCACCTTAGTGAGGAGGAGATCTTGTCATTCCTGAATGGAGACGAAGGTCGATCTGAGATAGAAAATGCTCTCCGTGCCTTGCAACAGCTGGGGGTGCATGGTATTCCGAAATTCATCATTGAAGGATCCCACGTCGTAGATGGAGCAGCGGGACCGGAGACATTCATTCATATATTTAGAGAGATTGAAAAGAGGGGCAAAGTTTCACGAGGGCCTTTGTTTGGGGATATACTTGGGGTTAGTCACGAAATGCTGATGAAAGGAAGCCATACGAGAGAATCGATGTTGGTTGATTAGACGATGATCAAAAATGATGGCTCACCAGTTACGGATGTAGTTTCACATGCTGATAATGGTTTCACTGGATGACGGATTAGCCGATTGCCACAGCGAATGCAAGATTGGTACGGCTCGTCCTGAGGATGTGAAGCCATATCTGAGGACGGCATGACTTACTTATTCACAGACCGGTCGCTTGGGGAGTAGTCGTCATCGAGTGTGCACTGCCAGAAATGAGAGTAAGCGATTCTACATATTCGTATTTGAAGTGAGATTTGGATTTTTCTGTGAAGTAAAATAACTCATTAAAGCAGCATGCTTTACACCATTACTGCATATATTGCGCTGCCTCTGGCACTTAAACACTCTGAAATTCTCCACCGACCAAAGTCTTCTCACCCTTTGGAACCACATTCTCTAATCGACGAATAATTCTCTGCCGCAATCCATTCTCGTCGTTGAATCCTCCTGCAACCACCGTATCAACGCTGCTCCCAATCTCCTCCACGAACGCATACATTAGCAAATTACGTGCCAACGTTCTATCCAATCCACGGCTTCGTAGATAAAACAATTCCTCCTCACTCAAATCTGAGACGGTAGCACCATGCTTGCATTGGACATCATCGGCAATGATTTCCAAACTGGGCGTGGCCCAAATACGTGCATGATCACTCAGTAGTATCGTTCGGCTGAGCTGTTCGGAATCAGTCTGTTGTGCCGATTGTTCGACGCGGATACGTCCCCGAAAGCACGCGGTCGATCGTCCCCCGACCATATTCCGTTGTTCCTGTCGCGATATGGTCCCCTGGGCCATGTGATGGATATTGGTTCTCATGTCAGTACGTTGCGCTCCACCCGACAGGGCAAATCCATTGATGGATGCCATGGCACCAGGACGGAGTAAGCTGGCGGAAATGGCAAGACGTGAACGACCCGATCCTCCCAGCTCCATAATCGAGGAGTCATATGATCCACCATCACCTGTAACATGAACATCAATCATTTCAAAGTTGCTATTGCGCAAGGCCGGACGACGAGCCTCGACATCACGAGGGTTCTCATCCAATTTTGCCTTGGCCACCTCCTCATCGGACATCTCCACATTGGATGTGACAATCCCCCCTGATTCCTCGAGGAAGGAATGTGTCACGTTGGCATTGGATCCGACGAATATTTGCGTGTACCCATTCTTCAGTGTGGCACGGGGAGATGCTGCTCTACTTTCATCGAGATCGACACACATTTGGACAAGAGATAAAATGCGACCATCGTTGACCACGGCCAATGTACGTGGATGGAATGCCACTCCCTTACTTTCATCTACGCCCTCACTGCTCCCACAGGAAGGAGTCTGAGCATTCACAACCAATACAGGTCTCGTCTCCGCATCATCCTTCGACTCAATATATGCCACACATCCCGCCTTGATGGAATTCAATGCCGCAAATGCTGCAGTACCCTGTTGATTATTAATGGCGAATTGAGATGTGGCCTTTCCAACACTGTGATCTGGACTACTCAACTTGGCAAGAGAAGTTAATGGACCCTTGGAATCATCGGGTACTTCGGCAGCGAGTTCATCCGTAAATCCATCCGGTAGACGGGAGAGATATTCGATTGTTTTGTCGGGTACTGCACCTGACTCAAAGTGTGTGGAATCGAGATTCTTTACACCCTCTGTTTGCTTACTCAATCGAGGACAAAATCGTCCATCGATGTACACGAGACGTGCGGTACATTCGTCATCGTCCAACCATGCACCCTTATCCTTCAATGCAGAAATCAGCTTCTCCTTCGTTTCATTCTCACCTACTACATAATCACTCCCAATCCCCACTGGCCTACTGGAATAATCTACCGCAATCAAACCATTGACATCAAAATTCCTCCATGCCTCGGCACCCCGTCGCAGCACTGGCAATCCATACGTTTCCAATCCATATGCCGGATAGAGTGGACTCGTGGGCAAACGACGTGACACATAGGGTGTCCACTCCTCATCTTCACCATATTTTAAGATTGGTTCATCGACTAATTCAACCTTGGTTAACAATCTCTCCTTGTGTAATTCGGAAATGGGACCAAGATAGGATGCTTCATCGCCAGAGCTGGTAAGTAGGGCTGTGAACCATGCATCTGCATCTTTGTCAGAATTGGACATGCGACTTGTGCGGTAGGGTTCAAAGTCGGTAATGTAGGGTAGGGGCAAGCCATCTTCGCCTCGAATGACGAGTTGCTCATCTTCAGCGGTTGTAGCAACGTCTAGCTTGTCTTTGGTGGAAGATCCGTCGTTTTCGGGGCCTAATCCTATGCTCACGCCGAGAGAAGTTGTTGACGATGAAGACGGCTTGAGTGGGTGTTGCAATTGAGAGTGAGGCAGGGTGAAGGCATCCACAACTGATGTGGCAGACAGGGCAGCGAGCGCTACTGCGGCGGCGGCGGTGGCAGTCAGCATGGGATAATTTCTCACTGAAGATTCCATTTGTAAATGGAGATGATATTATGGAAGGCTATGGCAGGAGGTGGTAAGTAGCGGTGGCGGTGGCGGCGGTGAGGAGGGTGAGAGTGAGAGTGCGAAGGAGGTGGCAAAAATCTTATGGTCATGGCGGATTTGGTGATGGGCGAGCGACGCGTGGAGGGGTCTGGCTGTCCCTTCGTGCTGACGAACTGCTGACGTTGCATCTGACGTCATGAAGATTCGCTGTCGTCACAATCTCCTTCAACTTCAAGGAGATATGGCGGGAAAGCGAAAATGGCGGGAACTTCCTTTTCCACCTTCACTGGACGTGGACGTACGTGGACTAGGCTGTTATCTCCTGCAGGAACGTCGTTCCTTCCTGTGGCCCAAAACCACAGGAATTCCCCAGGACCAGGAAGTTCCTGCAGTAACCAACATGCAAAACAGGAACTGCACGTAGCCCAGTATGTTTTACCTGTAGACATTCCTGCAGATTACTGGCTAACAGTAACCATGGTTCCTCTAAAAATCATCCCAAAAAGCGGTAATTACCCAGGAACCAGGAAGTTCCTGCAGTAATTAACAACCTAGGACGTGGATGTAGACGACGCCCACGGACCGCATGCAACTTGACGCCACCCTACTAACGATGCACCATACCCCTTCCACTATTATCTTGTACTGATCAATACCATTGCTCCAGTACTGTCAAACACTGATTCCCAGTAAAATTAATCTTTATGGGGCAGCAGTGGAAAGAGGAAGGAGTGAAACAAGTACAAGTGACCACCATCGGTGCGCTGCCACTTGCCACTGCCGCTGCTCGACCATTTGCCCTCTGCCATGTCGCTCCACACATACGCAAATTCTTCATCAATTGGTTAAGCTTAAAATGTCCAACAAAAGAGGCACAACTACAGGTCATCATACTTCAGCAGTTGATGTAGGGGCACCGTCGTCTAACGTTCAAGATTGGGCATTGGGCACTAACACAAGTGTACTTTCATGATCTTGCCAGTTTGCATACAATTGGTGAAGAGTTTGTGGAGTCTCCCCATTTCTTTTGCTTGGGAAATACATGGAACATAGTAGTATAACCATGTGGATGCCCCACTGAAGGGGTTCTCCTGAGGACATGGTCTCCATAACAATCAAACAACACTAACATCAGGGTGGAATGTGGATTTGCTATCAGAGGTTGCACTGACAACCAGACAACAGACACTTTTGTTCAATACCATGAGAGTGAATGTCACAATATCGATCACAAAGCAGTGTTGAAGCATCTTGTACAGGGTGTTTTAGCGGTTGAGGTTCGAATGAAACCTACTGGGCATTTCTCAGTTCCATTGTTCATTCCAAAAAAAAACTCCGCATGCAAAACCATCCAAGATTTGTTGATGGACGAAACATCAGCTGATGTTGTGTTCGTAAGCGGTGGAGGGAATATTGCATCAAACAAAAAAGAAATACAAGGCGCAAGATTACTCCCAAAATGTTTTGTGCCCATCATCTTATCCTGATTCAAGCTGCTCCAGGTCTTATATACTGACTAGTGCATGTCAAATGATTCGCTGTGCGTGATTGAAATTCCCGATATCACACCCACTATCTTAACCTACATGTTGCATAATATTTATGGACTTGATATTCCTTCTTTGGATGACGACATCATGACGAAGATTATCAGGGCAGCTGACAAGTACGGATTGGTCAACCTCAAACTTGAGGCCGAAGCATCCTATGTCTCTTCAACAGTCCTGACTTTGGAAAATGTAATGGAACATCTTCAATTTGCAGATTCCAATAATTGTGCCTATCTGAAAAAACAAGCGGTGGATTTTGTTGTTGGGAATAAGTTTCAAGTTCTGAAAGGAAAAATACTTGTGGATAGTCCCGAATCATGTCTGAGCAAGTGCATTGGCTTTGGTGGCAAGGAAAAGAGACAGAGTAGGACACAGGATGGGGTGGTCAAGGAGGAGGAGGAGTATAATGCAATGTGCATCAGTGAACTTCGCCGTATTGATCATCACAGAGGATTGCATATCGATGGATCTAGGGAAGCTTTGATTTCTGCTCTCGAAACTTATGACAATGGAGATGAAGAGTGAGGTAGAAGGAATTCTGTTTGTGTACGATGACTGGTACTTTGAAATGAAACAGAGTGATAAGGTTCTTCGGTTGCTCTGGTTTTTATTGTTCGTTGGATGGTTGATACCATCATCGGATTTATTGGGGCATACTTATATGCAACACCGCTTGTTTTGAGTTTTGCTGGTTGGTTGGATAATGTGAAAATAATGGAAGGCGACAACCAGCTCCAAGCTTAATACAGTGTGGTGGTAGACTCCACCGATAATATCCACTGGCGATGATGCATCAATTATATATTGTGGAATATTAATTGCACCGATGGACTCTGCCTCTGTATTATAATGATTTTGCAAGGATCCCTGGATAATTCATTAGGAACCACTGCCATCCACTGCACAAATTGTATTAATTCAATAATATAGAAGACATTTCAATAATATCAGAAGAGCGTGTCCTCCTACTTCCTGCTTTCAACATTCTTGCCACGTAGCGCTCATTCATACACTTTTCTTAGATTCCTTGCGAACCACCACCCTCCCAAACACCTCCACGGCAGTAACCAAGAACTGAACAAAGAAAAACGCCGCCGCACAGCATAATGTCGACTGCAATCGAAAGTTGGGACCTGATACCATATCTCCCGGTGTGGGTGGAGGCGACAGCATGTAATTCAAATTCAATCCAAGTTTCAATGAAAGTGGAGTGGCCACACCAAAGTAGAATAGTCCAAAGTATGCACATGCCAACGTCCACCATTTCACAAAGTTCGACACAATACCATCCTTTCCGTAGGGCAAGACTGAGATTCGACCATATCGCAAGAAATAAATGACATACCCGATCAACGCATAGTGCATGAAGAAAAAGAATGGAATTTCCATCCACATTGCCAAGTCAGATGTGTCGGGAGTAGTCACGGCCACGACAGCGAGACTTGTGTAAGGAATTATCAGCTGGTACATGATGTGCATTGTTTGCGTTGATAACGGCACAAAGCATAAAATCATCCACATCGTCCAAAGGACATTGCATGGCATCCCCATGAATAGAAGTTTGCCAGGATATCCATTAATCTTGTAGGTAAGCTGACAGCTGTATATGATCAATGTGATGATTTTAATGAAGCGCGGTGGCTGCAGGTTATTGGCATTCGATTTTGGATATTGTGATACGGTGGGCAATATCGTCCGGATGAGGAGGCACGATATTGCAACATAGATTATGTACTCCAACACATGACGTTCGGGGTGTAAATACCAACTCCCAACCATGGCACGTTGTCCATCGGGAAGATCCTTGCAGTATGTGACATTACGAAAGTCATCTTCGCCATTGGGCCCGAGGTAGCACACGTCATGACCAGATAACTCAGTGGTTGGCGGAGGAGAGGTTAAGAGGGAGAGGTTGATGGATTTGGCGTACTCGCCGGCTAATGATAAAAGCTGTTTGCTCGTCATAATTTCAAGAGAGGAAGCGGTCACCACTAAAGTGACAGAGGGCGGCGTTAGAATTTAGCGTTGGCAGTTGCGATGGCGGCTTTGGAGAGGTAGTACTACGCTTTGGCAGTGGTCATTGTCGCGTCGGCTCGGCGGGCGGGCGTCGGTCGGTGGATTTTTGGTGCACCACATCAGAGGCTTTCCCGTCACAACTTTCCCGCCCGCGATCTTTTCACATCCGCACATCAACAACAACAACAATCCACATCAATGCAATGCACCTCAATTATTCATCAATTCCAGTCTAAAGATATTATTATTGCCATGCCTCCGAACGCTTCCCTCGAGCCTCCTCCCGATCGAAAGCTCCCACAGCATGGCGAGTGTGTTTGGAACATAAATCTCTCTCGATCGTAGGTGTTTTGTTTTTCTAACCCGTGAACCGCAAAACATCAAACATCACAGGGGTCAAGGGCGCCTACTACGCCGGTCACTGGGTCGACCTCGAAGACTGCGCTGGGACGTTCCAACCCGATCCGTCCCACTGCTCTCAGTGTCCTACGCGATCGGTATGTCCCCGATCTCAATCTCGAAATGCCGCCAAGTCTAGTGAGGAGATCGTCTATGATGTTGTAATAATTGGTGCCGGTTGCATCGGCAGTGCCATCGCGCGGGAGCTCAGTCGATACTCTCTCAAGACATTGCTCCTCGAATCTGCCGACGATGTTTCGCAGGGAGCGACCAAGGGTAACTCTGGCATTGTACATGCGGGATATGATGATAAACCGGGTAGTCTCCATGCGAAATTCTGCTGGCCTGGCAATCAGATGTTCCCTCAACTAGACCGTGAGCTACGTTTTGGATATCAGCTGAATGGATCGTTGGTGCTGGCTACGAATCAGGGGGAACTTAAGATTCTCGACGAACTGATGGAACGTGGTCGACAGAATGGCGTGCAGCGATTGCGTATTGTGCAGAAGAAGGAGTTGTTTGAGATGGAACCGGCCTTGAACCCCAACGGTACGATGCACTTCTCTTTTATTTGTGTTGCTACTCCTTGCAATTCCTTGTCTTACCAATATTTAGCTATTGCCGCTCTTTATGCTCCCGATGCCGGCAATGTTATCCCGTATGAGTTTGCAATCGCTTTATGTGAGAATGCTGTGGACAATGGCGTCGAATTGAGAATTCGTAGAGAGGTACAGGACATTGTTAAAAAGGGAGAGCTCTGGGAATTGAGTGTACGTCATTGGGAACCAAAGGAGTATGTGAATGCCAGGGAGAAAATGGGAAAGTCTGCCGACGGGAGTGAACCAGTTGGAGGTGGCTCTGGTGGATCGGCTTTGTTCAAATCCGGCATTGCAATTTCATCACTTGCAGTAATAACAAAGGGCGTCATGATGGCGCTAGATGGAAATGTCAATGATGACATTCGTCTTCAGAGTTCTGTGGCTACTGTCGTTGTCATTGTGGTCACTGCCATTCTGTTGCTGAAGCCATCCTCCGACAAAAAGAAGCAAGGCCCAGTCGTTTTGAAAGACCTTGTTGACAAGTGTGCCTTGCCCGTTGGGTCGGGAGAGTCTGGTAAGGTAGAAGTCAATGATATGTTCACTGGGGGGTCCGGCTCATGGAATGCAGTGCAGGGTGTAACAGTTGGAAGGGAAACTGTGAAGTGTCGCTATGTTATCAATTGTGCGGGAAGCTCTGCGGGGAAGATATCCCAGATGATTGGCGATGAAAGCTTTTATATAAAGCCGCGGTTGGGCGATTACTTGCTATTGAACAGAAATCAGGGTCACCTCACCAAGCACACCATATTCCCGTGTCCAGACCCTGTCCTTGGAAAAGGCGTATTGGTGCAAACTACTTTATGGGGTAACTTGATTCTCGGGCCTACGGCTAGGGATGTGCACTTGGAAGAGGCAAAGAATATGTCGCAATCCAGTGTTCAGGAGTACATCCTCTCGAAATGCAAGCAACTTTGTCCGTACTTTGATCCGAAAGAGACCATCCATGCATTTTGTGGTGCACGCGCTAAAAGCTCACGTGGAGATTGGATCATTGAACCGTCTGCTAAGGACGCAAACTTCATCCATGTAGCAGGCATCGACTCGCCGGGCCTTGCAGGATCGCCAGCCATTGCCCTCGAAGTTGTTCGGCTGCTCCAAAACGCTGGTCTTCAGACACCTCCGAACAAGAACTTCAACCCCAATCGAGCTCCTATTATCACACCCAAAAGTGGCATGAAGGGTCTTAAGATGGGGCCTGTTGGAAAGAATGATTCTAACGGAACTGACGAGGAAGAGGAGAAGATGGCATCGAACGTAATTTGTAAATGTGAGAAGGTTACAGAGTTGGAAGTTGTTAGGGCCTTGCGCCGTTCATTACCCATCGATTCTAGCCAGGGGATTCGGAAACGTACTCGGGCGGGCATGGGACATTGCCAGGGCGAACCTGAGAATTTCAACTGTGAATGTAGAGTAAGAGCCATCATCGCCCGAGAGAATAACGTGACAGTAGATGAGGTAGGTGGTAGGCCATGGCCAGCTACATCAACCCTCTCCCAGCGGTGGATTGATGACGAAGAGAGGAAGGATTTGGAGAAAAGGATGGCTGCGGATTAAGGACACTTGACGTTTTCGGTGACCAACTAGTATCTGCACCGTAGCTCAGACAAATGACTGTATTAAACGTAAAGGTTATGCGCAATTCACGTAAAGCAGACATCATCGTCCCAAGCAAATAGTAACTAGCTTCCATGTTTGCTTGCCGATGCCCTTATCCTCTTCATCCGCTCCATGTGTCTCTCAAGAGAGACATCTTGCCGGCTTTTCGGTCTACCTTCGATGATAGAATTATTGCTTTGCGATGTTTCGGCTGTGCTTGCAATCGACTTCAGTTCGTCTTTCCCACTACTTTCGTACCGGGCGATCATCTTATCGAGCAGCTCGGTTTCTCTTCCTTCGAACTTTGCCATTACGGTATCAATCTTATCAACTTTTCCAGGGTCGTGCTCTTGTAACATTTTCAAGACGCGGAAACGGATACGCGCTACACCATGCATGTCAAGCTTTGGTTTATCCGATACATCCGTTGGTTGGCCAATGCTCCTCGCTACACCACCACTACTCCCCGTCGATGATGGCTTTAGCTGTCTTGCGGAAGCAGTCGTACTCCTCGTTCTGTAGGCAGGTGCAGGAGGAGGAATACGGGATTGCATTACCTGACTCCGCCGGAGCCTTATCTTCTCGTTATTGAGTTGCTCTTTCATGGATCGTAACTCTTTCTTCATTTGGAATATTATGTTTTCCTTATCTTCATTTTGCTGTTGAAGAGATACTTGTTCTCGTTTCAGGCTTCTCAGATCACTTTGTATCCGTTGCATCTTGAAAGCAGAGACAGGTTATTGAGTTAGTACGGAACATTAATAAGAAAATACGGGATGGAAACCATGATTGCACACTTTTGCTGTGCTTACATCTTCCTGGACCTTTACGAGCTCAGCTGACTTCTCCTCACGAATTGTCTTCTCCTTCTTCCATCTGTTAGTGATGTCGTCGAGGTTCTGCTTCAATACTGTGAGAGTTCGTGTTTCATCCTGAGACTTGGCGCGTGAAATTGAAGCCTTGGAAAGCTTATCTTCCACCCGTTCCTTTTCTTGTTTTAATGAGAGAAGTTGCGATTCTGACCGCTCCTTCGCCTTGCTTAGTAAACTCATTTCCGAGGTCAAGTTCTTCACTGTTTCTTCCAAATTCTTCGACAAGACATTCTTCTGTGCGGAGCCTAGGTTGATTCTCCTGACGCGAGTGGCGAACTTAAGGGCGAATGTCGTCTCATCATAAGAGTTGTTGTGTGGACAAACCGTTACAACCATCATAGTCCGTGAGTTTCCTCCCAAAGAATTCTGCAACAGATGAGTCAACTTTGAATCTCGATAAGGAATGTGAGATGATTTTCGGTCTAACGCCTCCATGACGTTACCCAATGCAGACAATGATTTGTTGATATGTTGAGCCTCCTTAAGGGACTGTCCTTGCGCTTCACTCTTACGGACGCGCTCGCTACCTGCCAAGTCTATCATGTATAGACTTCCAGTGTGCTTTGCCTCGCATATTCCCGATGTAACCTCCACACGTAAGATCATATGCGAACGACTACTATGTTCGTTGAGGTTGGTTGACGCAGTGGCACGGTTTGAGTTTCCACGATCTAAGGCATTCAATACCTGGGAGACATTGCTGACATTCTCCTTTATAAGGCCTGGAACCTCGATTGTATTGTCGGCACTATGGCGAATGTCCAAAGATTTCTCTCGAGGTGTTCCATTTCGAGGTGTGTTAGGCTTAGAAAATTCAGGATCGAGGAGGTCGTAAACTTATTATCAAGTAACAACAAAAGACTGATAGTTAGTGGTGGACGATGCAAACGAAATCGATCCGTCAGGCATTCACGCACCTTCGTCGTTGTAAATCTCAAGCATGCTGACTTCAATCTGGTATTCGAATGATGGTGATAATTCTGAAGCGTCGCCACTCCTCTCAATCTCTTGTCGGTGGTGCTGCTGAGCCTTATCTTGCAGTAAGCTGAAGATACGTTGAATAGTTCGCTGATTTATACCGTACTGGCCATTCGATTTGCTGCCCTCCATCGTGAATGTTTTTCCGCTTCCAGCTGAGAAGAACAATTGTTAGTTGCGACAAGGTGAGCGAGTAATCAAGCACAAAGAATGGGAGGATCACTCACTCTGTCCGTACGCAAAAATGCAAGCATTGTATCCATCAATTACGCTTAAGACCATGGGCTCAACATCCTGAAAGACATCCTCCTGCGTAGACTCTGGTCCCCAAACCTTATCAAATGCATATGATTTCCACTGCTTCGTGCGCTCATCGAAACAGGCCACATCCGTTTCACTTAGAGATTGAGCAACCTCATGCAAACCCTGCTGTGATTCATCAACTGACATTGGTCGGATACGGCAGCAGACTTGGATATTACCCTGGAGTTTCAATATTCGCGTGAGAAGTTCGGCGTTGTGAGACTTTTGTGCAGACATCTTCTTCGCCATCAGTCGAACTTCTTTGGCAATAAGTTCAGTATCGCTTGATTTTAGGATATCATCAATGTTGGTTTCATACGTGCTCATCAAATCTTCCATCGACGACTTTTCTTCTTCGTAAGTGGAGCCCGGTGTCTGATCTGCATTAGCAGTTATCAACATTCGTTGCAATTGCTTGATTTCGTTCTCAAGGTGGCTTCTCATACTAACGCTCATGCGGTTTTGATCTTGCAGTCGATTGCACTCCACCTGTAACGATGACTCGCTAGCGGCTCGATGATCGAAGTCACCCTCCAAACGTTGAATTGTAGTGGGTGAGCATGAGCGTGGACGACCCCTGGAATGGTGAGAATGAATGGGCCTGGATAGGGCGTGAGACCGGCGGAAGTCGGATACAGGAGAAGAGGAATTGTCACCCTCTGGTTGAGGGCTCCAAGATAAATGCGAAAATTTGCTCGTAGGCTTCACATCCTCGGCAACCACGGGCATCGACTGAGTATTCAAACGTTCATTTTCCACCTCTGCCATCTTCAATTTCGTCGTAGCTAACTCCTCCTCGGCGGTGGTCAACTCAGTCTGAACATGCACAATCTTCTCTTGCAATGATGATCGTACCGTGTCGAGTTCATTCCGTTGTTCATTCAACTCCGTGCGCACAGCCTCCAACAGACCTTCGAGAGAGTGAATCTTATCTTGCGCATCCTGAAGTTCCTGAGAAGTTGTAGATGATGACGCCAATGATGATGCCACGTATTGATTATGTCGATTTTCCATTTCCGTCTCCTGCTTCTTCAAATTGTCCGCAGTTTGTTGAATGATTTTGTTCAGTGATGCATTCGTCTCGGTCAAATTCGTCACCTCCTCCTTCAGTTCCGACACCTCTCTCGTCCTGGCTGCCAATAAATCCTCCAGTGCCTGATGCTGACCATCGCTCTCGACACGCTCTCGATTGGCCGTTTCATCAAAGGCTGTCTTCAGCTCTTCCATTTCCTCTTGCACTGCTTCACAATCGGCCTTGGAATTCTGAAGTGCCACTTCCAGTTTCTCAACTTCCTCAACCAATGCCTGCATCTCCTTCTTGGATGCTAATAGTGCCTCCTCCCAACATTTGACTTCAATTTCCCTAGATCGCTCGTTGGATGTAACCTCCTTTAGTTGACTTTGAAGAACTGCCACATCGTCTTTGAGTTGTTGTCTTTCTACATCGAACTGCATTGTCTGCTCTTTCCTATCCTCCTTCATTGCCTCGATCTCTACCTTCGACAGGGCCAATTCTTCCAACGCCAAATCAAGTTCTTCCTTGAGTCGTTTCGATTCATCTTGTAGAGTTGCATGTTCGTCCTGCAAACGAAAAAGTGTTGATTCCAATTCGATAATTTTGTCCGAGTAATCTGTAGGTGCCGTCTCACTCGAAGCCGTAGGCGGTTGCACTCCATTCATGCTGCAGTGTTGTTGTTGCTGCTGCTGTTGTTGTTGTTCTTCGACAAGCACCAATGCATCTTCCAACTCTGCCTGAGTTCGTGATAACTTCGTCTCTGCCTCTATCAACTGTTCTGTCACCAATTCTAGTTCATCTTCCAATGTTCGAATGTATTCCTCTCGTTCATCTTTGGTAGCTGTGTCGGAAGGTGTGGTGGTTATGGGAGTAGCAGTAGGTGGAGTTGCCTTTTGATCGTCTGCCTCCTCTACCAATGCCGTCTCTTCATCAAAAATATCATTCTTATCGTCTTCCCCCCGTTTCTCTCCTGCTTCATCACCAATAATGACATTGCCAATATCCGTCATCTCCAACAATTCCACCTCCTCTTCTCTTTTCTTCAGCATTGTCCTCAACATGGACATATCCGACTGCATTTCCTCCATGTCATTACGATGACATTCTCGTTCTGTATTTAATTCATTTCGATAATCTTCCGATTCCCCCTCTACGAATGCAAGACGTTCGTATAATTCTTCATTCTCTTGTTTTAATTTGCGCAATTCACTCGATCGGAGTGTGGATAGGGATCCTTCGGCTTCACGTAGTTTATTTTCATATTCTTCTGATTTCATTTCAGCCGAGATGCGTCGTTGTGTTTCATTGGCAAGTTGGGATGAGATTGTTGACACTTTGGCCTCGAGGGAAGTGAGTTGTGGTTGAATATTGGATAATTGAGTGGCCAGGACGGTATTGCAGGATTCGGCCTTGGTCAAATCATTTTGACATCGGGTAAGTTCGGCATCTAATTCCTCCTCAAGCTCACGGGATGAGACGATGTATTCATCGAATGCCGTTTGGAGGGCATCCAATTCCCTTTGTTTCTCCTCGACGGTTGTCATTGTCTCGCTTTCGCCTACCTATGCAGCTATGCGGATGCGGGCATCGACGGCGGCGGCGTCGGCAACGTTGAACCACCTCCTCCAACACTAATAGAATGCCACCAATGCAATGAAGCTCCTCGCTGGCTCTCTCTTTGACGGATTGTTCTCTATTATTTGCTCTTTGCTTATGTTGTTGTTGTTGGTGGTGGTGCTGCGTGCTGCTGCATGCTGCTGCTGCCGCTTGCTAGGAGTAGCTTGGTGGTGGTCGTTGGTGCAAGACATGAAAGTACTAGAGTGAAATTAGCGATAACAAATACATAGGAGTATCATACTGTAAGGAAAGATCGCCAAAAAGACGCGACGTGGTGTTGGCGGCCGGCGGTGCTGAGTCCAGTCATTGCTTCTCCCGCCAATTTTTGCCAGGAGAATGTTTCCCGCCAAATCTCAAAACCTTTCCACTTTCCACTTCCACCAAACAAACATTGGCGGCGACATTCCCTCCATGGAACGATAATACTGGCAGCGCTACTACGCTACTACGTTTCCCATGCAAATGTAGCCCATGAAGCTATTTGATTGTCATTGTCATTTCCATTTAGGCCCTCGTGGATTGGCGCCGCTACTTCAAAACTTACCGCCACCGCCACATGCACCACCAATACTATCATCGGCAGAGTCGTCGCCGTCGCCGTCCTCATTACTACTCCATGATGGACAACGACCTTCCACTCCACCATCCACTACATCTACTTCTGACCAGAAGATATCATTATCATTTGCTGGAGCTGCCATCATGTCCACCCATCCACGTGACTATGCAAAAGTCGATGCATGTGTCTCGACATTACAAAATCAATCCTACTTAGCGGTACCATGCTATGGAATACATCCATGGTTTCTACATGAGGTAATTGCGTTGGACGAAGTAGTAGTAGGAGGCAATGACAATGGCAGTAACAGTGGTACTATCGAAGGAGAAGGGAACAAAGATGATTATTGGCTCATAAAATTGCAACAGCGACTCATAGATCATCCAACTGCAATTGTGGGCGAGATCGGATTGGACGGTGCACGTTGGAGAGCAGCTCCAGGAGATGACACCGACGGTAGCAACACGAACAATCCAGACAATAATGCTGCATGGAAGTATCAGAAACGTATGCTCTCATGTCCAATGAATCTGCAACGTCAAGCATTCGAACAACAACTAGTAGTAGCCACCGAATTGAATCGACCTGTGAGCATACATGCTGTCCAGGCGTGGGGAGAGTTATTGGACTCGTTATCGAATGTGCGAGAGTTGATGCGAGAAAAGTACGAAATGATCGATGATGGCATATGCGATGACGATGTTATTGATGATACAGCTGACCACATAGTTGATGAACAATATTCATCGATTCGGCGAAAGAAGAAGAAGCAATCAAAGAATCGCCTGCTGTTGCCACCGAAAATTTATTTTCATGCATTTTCAGGCAAGGCTGGAATACTTCCATCACTACTTGCAGCTATAGAAAAGGGCAATGTCTCAAGAGATGATGTATATTTTGGATTTGCACCAGTAAGTGATGTGAAACTTTTCATCCCTGCTCTTTCCATTTCTCGGTTCATAACGGAAATTGATGCTCAAACTCGTTTATAGGCAATTCCAAATTTTTACTCCTCAAAAACACCGTCCATAATGAAGCAAATAGGAATACATAATTTATTACTAGAAACGGATTTGGAGGATTCAACAACTGCATGGGATGATTTGAATGAAGGGATACAAGGAATTGCAGCTGCATTGGACATGGATGTTTGTGAAGTTGCAAATGAAACTTATGATAATGCCATGAGATTTTACTTTGAACGGGAAGCGAAGACCATATCAATTCAATAACTGGTTTAGTAATATCATTTAGGACATTTGCATCAAAGTTCTAATCACACTAGCATACACCAGCCACTTCAGACATTTAATTTTTCTACTGTCGAGAATATATCATCTCCATGATTATTGACCCCGCTCGTTCCGCTCCATTAATATTCATGAACTGCGTTCGTACCCTAGCAGCACCTTCTCGGTACATTAGCGATTCCCTTCCAACTCGGAGTAGTACCTTTCGGATATTCTCTTCTTTCCAATCGTCCGGAGATATGCACACCCCAGCGTGGCACCGTTCGACATTATCCAGATGGTACTGTTGCTCGAAATGGGCTGGTCGCCCGACAATTGGCACACCCGCGGCCAATGCTGTTTGAATTGTCTGTTGCCCACCATGACATAATACTACATCTACCAATGGCATGAGCGGTCTAGCATTCACAAACTTCTTCACTAATAGAATGTCGCCCCTGGAGTCAGCAGTTTGAAGAATGGCATCGTCTTCACTAGACGAAGTGTGTAGCACCGTAGCGGGTATCAATACTACGGAGAGAAATGTTCCCACTTCCGCCCAGCACAGTGCCTTGAGTGCTTCAATGAACGGTGCCGATTCACCTGTGCTTCCCATTGTTAGAAGAGCCTTGACTGGTGCAACTGCTGTATCAATATCGTGTTTCTGTTGCAAGAATAATTCAATATCGTCCCCAGTAGTTGATGCATTTGTTGTGCCTGACGAAATAATGGGACCCACTACTGTAATATCTGATGGCAACCTTTCATTGTCATAATAAGATTCAAAATTGCAAACGATTGTGTAATTTGGTTTGATGGCATTGAAAAACTCGGCTCACGGGTCCTGGCCCTGGGAGGAGGATGCAGGGTATTCCAACCCGCACGCGGCAGCTGCATCTTGGATAACCTTCCATGGATTAGTAAGCTTATTCTCCGCCGATGAATTGTCATTTTTTGTTGTTTCCTTTTGGAGATTCTGTACCCAAGCTCGAAAGGTACTTGGAACCACGGTTACATAGGACACCGTTCGCCAGCCCTGTATGGCCGAAGCCACTGCTACCTCCGGGAATAGTCCGTAGACTACAACATCTGGCTGAAATGTTCCTAAGGTGTTCATGATTGCACGAATGTAGGGAGTGGCGAAGTCATTGTATGGTGGCGGAAAGAAACCCAAATGTCTGCGCTCGGCGTCGAGGAATGTTAACCACATTTCATCATCTACGACAGCGAGAGAGTGTGCTTGCTCCCCCACAATGTTCGAGTTGTTGTTGTCATCATCGTTGTCATCCATAGATCCAAAGTACTGAACATCATAACCTGCATCAGTAATGATATCTCCATAATCAATTGTACATGGTGAATTTCCAGGTAGACACCCTCGATAGGTGAAAAAGCGAAGGATGAGATCGACCGGTGAGGGCATCGCGTGAATTCGACCACCCTGCTGATTCTGTCGATGTCTCTTCACAATGGCCTTCGCAATCTCTACTGATATTAGAGTCTGCGAGGCATTTGTGGTGTAGACGCAAATTGCAACTCTCTTTGTTTGCATCGTCGCATTGTCAGTGATTACGTTGATGGTTCAATGTGTCGAACGCGTTCTAGTATTAGTATTAGAATTAGACGACGATGACTTTCGTTGTTCTCATGGCCGGTAGCACAAACGAGAACGCTGTCAACATCAGATTGAGAATTCATTATTTTTGTTGTTGGGATAGAGGTGTGGGAAAGATACAGATACAGCTTGCGATGGGGCATTTTTTCTTTCCGCCGGACCGGTACGACCAACTCCTTGGCTACTATGAATTAAAATAAAGCTACGCTACTATATTAAAAACCCATACAAGACATGACATTAGTCAGAGACTAATACCATACTGGCCAATCTGCTTTCAGGCTTT
>JALLBK010000024.1:0-36735 GCA_036940085.1 Discostella pseudostelligera
AGCGTCAGGGCAAGACCCTCTACGGTTTCGGCGGTTAAACAATGACCTCTCTTAGCCCTTACCTCATGTACCAACCGGATTTTCTAAAATCCACCCAACGATCAAAGATTCAATCTCATCCATGCTGTTCCATACCTTTAATATATCTGCGCCATACTTGTTCGATGTCTCCTCTTTTTCTATTTCAGTATTTTGCAGGGTCTGGTGCATAGACTTCAGCTTCAGCCTGCGATTTGTTCATAAATCATACAGCACACTTTCATTTTTAAAATTCGAATCGTCGTCGTCGTGGCAACATCATCAATCGTTAAGATATCTAGATACTTACTCAATATTATCGAATTATTCGCCTTCGTTCATACATTCATTCATCATCGATAGAGCTCATAATGTCGGAACTTCCCTCCTATTATCACCTATCGCCAAAACAGATCGATGAGCTTTCATTTCGAGTTACTGTGCGATATGCTCGATGCAGTGGCGGAGGTGCACCAGAAGAGGTTCTTGTCTCGAAAGATATTGCATGGCAGGAAAAGATTCCGAAAAGAACCGACGCTCGAAATCGGCCAGTTTGCATCTACACTTTCACCAACGCAGATGTCATTCCATTCGGTGTGAAATTGCCCGGCGTCCGCACTAACGACTTGCAAATCATGACATCGGATAGTAGATTTTCGCTGAAAAACGACCTGCATCAACATGCGAAGTCAACACTTCAAATCGAAAAGAATGATCGAATATTTCGCGAAGATTTATGCCAGTTGATGGTTATCATGGCGGCAAATTGCGCGCAGCATTCTACCCAATCACAGGATGAAGTTTTGTGTGCCATTAAAGTCTACCAGAACACTGGACTCGTATCTTCTTTTCCTGCATGGAGTGAGGTAGAATCCGACGACTATGATTACAGTAGTGTGTTTATGAGTAACAGAAGTCTCGAAGATGTTTTCGACAAAGGCGCACGCTTAACAACTTACTCGTTTATTTTAGCCGGATCGGTCTATGAGTATGCTATTGAATGGAATGGAGTCAGATCCATAGGAGACGAGGCTGAACTCATGATTGATCAGCAGCACATCATCGACAAAGAAGCTGATGACGAACGACGAGACCTGATTCGGAAGGAGTTTGATCCATATGACTGCATGCACGAAAAGAAAGGATATTGGAGCAACCACGCTCAAATTGAACTCGTATCTGCAAATGGATTTTCGGTTCCTAACTTATTGTTGTGCATGCCTCATGGACCCTCCATCGAAGTGCGATACAGAGTTATCAAGCGGAAGGTGCAAGATCACAAGGACGATGATGTGATCATTAAGGGTGCTACAGCAAGTGTTCAAAGCTATTCGCCAGAACGTGAAAGTTTGGAGTTTGTCACGAATTTCGTTGTTGCATTTGTCGGTGTCGCATTTGTAAGTCTTGAGGTTGGGATATTGAAACCACAATGCGGAAGTACTGACTCAGGTTGATTTTCTTTGCATATTTAATCTGCTGCACCACGCCAGGCTTTATTGCTTCTACTGAGTTATACCGGAGGTGACGTTTTGCGAAGTGTGATGATATCAATTGTCCCGATTGTGCTCGTGTTCAACGCGACAATCACTGGTGATACGACCCCTTGGCACATAAATCACCAATTTACGCTGCTATACGACAATAATGAAGGTGTCAAGTTGCCAAAAGATATAAATCGGAGATACGCTGAGTCGTCACTAAATCTGGTCCTTGAGTTGCGCGTTTACCTCAAGCAGAATTTCGGTCTGATATCACTGGTAGGTTGTGGAACTGTTGATCTACCAACAGAGCCAGGCGAATACGACGTCCATGTTAAAAACTGGAAACCAATTGCCGACACGCACATCAGTGAATCAAGAGCCCGTATGCATGACTTCTACCTTGGCTCATGCCTTAGTGAAATTGGTCCTCTAGATCCTGCTCCTACATCAGGAAACGAAAGTGCAATCGTCGGAGGTACAGATGCTACACTATTCAGCAAAGGAGGACTGTTGGCTGATTATTCAGGGAATGTACATGCGCGGATAACTGTATCAAGACTTGATTGGCTTCGTAAGAGTTCGGACTGGAAGGCAGAAGACTATCAACATAATCGAGTTAAAATGCGCGAAACAGTTGATGAGGTGATATCACGAGTTCGGAGAAACAAACGCGGGAGGATGTCGAGAGTTCATACCTCATCTGTTCTAACTTCAACTAGCTTAAATGCATCTGAGTTTGCGAAGAGGAGACTTGACAGCGATGCACCGACAAAAGATGAGACCAAAAATATCATCGACGGCAAATTCTCCAATCGCACTGCTGAGGTATTGGAGCGGGTGAAGTCTCGTAAAGCGTAGGCGGAAACCTTGGTTGGCTGAAAGTAAAAAATGCATTACTCCTTCTTCGTCGTCTTTTCCCTCTTCAAATCGTCCAAGAACTGCTTTGTGTTTGCTTTATACATCAAAATTTGCGCAAAGAGGATAGCGTTCAATGTAACACTCGCCCCATATGACCGTAAGATGTGAAAGTCGAACCCGATCTCCCTGATCGTAGTGGCAATGCGCACCAAGGAACCTGCCAAGTTCATCGACGTTGTAGCAATCGACTGTGCACCAGTTTGTTTATTTACAAAGTTTGCTCTTATCTGCGCTCCACGTGTACTGACCAAAACAATAGGATTGTATACCATGAGAATGTAGTGGGTATTCGGTGTCAAGACTGTTCGATTATAGTACGTGAGGTCAATTCCAATTTGTTGTTTGCCAAATAAAGAGATTAGAAAGACCTGCAGGATGTGTTAAATTTCATGGGCGAGAAGCTTACCCTGAAATACTCCAAATAAATATGTGCAATATGCAGCCACTGCAGCAACAATGTCTGATTTTCCGATCTTTGGCTCATACGCCCAAATGAGGCTAATCACCACCGTGGTCTGGAGTAGCACTGAAAATGTTTCCCCATAGGCCGTGAATGGATTCCCTCGCAAAATATTGTAGAATGCCGCATTGGAATACAAGATAACCTCTCCGTAAGATGCTACCACTGAGAGGCCAGCCACACTTTTGGATTGGAGAATATTCCGAATGACGGGCGCCTTGTTGATGCAGGAGGCGAAGATGATGCCAATGCCAATGGTTTTGGCAACTAGACGAGATAGACAGGGTGAGCTGAGAAGTGGGAGAGAATCGAGGCAGATTTTTGGTGATACCAGTGGAGAGGGATCGGATTCCCATATCCAGGTGGCTAGGGCGAGGATGAACCCGTTGTCGGATAGGGCAGAGACGGCACCCATGGTCATGGTTGTTGTTGAGATTGTGGCGGCTGCTGCTGCAGTTTTGGTGTTGTCGTCGTTTTGGCGGGAAAGAAGATTCGCTGGAAGGATGGAATGACGTCACAATTCAAGATCTTTCTTTTTGGCGGGAAATAATATCTTCCAATTGGAATCTTCAACTTCCACGTGGAAAGAAATGAGCGGTGCTGAGAGGTGCTGACGTGGTGCTTCTGTCTTTCGACGGTGACTAGTCTCAGTCTGTCTGTCGACGTCGTATGGTCTCCGTCTGTCCGCTGTCCGTGTTGACTCGATTTAATCAAGCAACGCCACCTCGAAGCCGATGGGAAATGGGAAGATAAGATAATATGGTGTGATGGATGGTGCCGGCCGCCCATCTTCTTCATCATGGCAGCGATGGCTATTACATTGACGATGATAATTTGCCGTCGGCAGCGGCAGTGAAGGTGAAGGCAGATGCGAATTAATATCTTGATCAATAAAACCAATACCAATAACATGCCTTCTCGGCTGCGACGTCTCCATGTCCACTGCGGTATGAATCGTTGTGTTTCTGAAATTCAACTCATGTCACATCCAATGATTGAACATCGCGTAGAAGGAAGGAGGTCATCAACGATTTGCCGTTGTAGCTCCCATCTTGGTCGGCGATGTCAGTTCTTTTCTCCGTCGGTGACGGGTTTATCATTCCATGTAAACCTCACTCAACGAATTCATTTTAGCACCAACAGCTTTTCAACTGATAGTCGGCGCGTAAGAAACAATGGTGCACCCGGTGTTGGTATTACGGATACTCTTGCTCCAGGTGGGCTGCATCGACATTCTGATTTCTTCGGAGAAGCAATCACTTTCGTCAAGAATTTGGATAGTAATTATATTGTTCAGGGAGTTCAATCGCAACAAAATCAATCCATCGACCAAAGGAATAGTATAGTATTATCTCGGTCCCAATCGACATCACCATCACTTGATAGCAACATTACTGATGCGATATCCTCCTTCGACGGTATGGCACTCTGCATTCTCTCCAAAGGATCTGCCAATCTTCACACTGGAAACGACGCTGCTGGACCCGATGCCAAATCATTTCATTCTTCGGCAATAGCGTGGAGTGAAATATTACAGCACGCTCGGGAATGGAATATGAATTCTACAGAACAATTTCCATCTATCACTACATCTCCGATGTTGGTGGTGGCTGCGGTTGCGCCAGTGGTAGCTCAGGGGGGAAATCACTATTTGCGTCGGATTGACAAATTACTGAGTGTTACTACTAGAGAGTCTGCCAATGTGCCGCCACCCAGTATGTGGACCATGGCAAACTACGCAGTCTCGTTTCGCGATGCAACAATTGTCTCAAATCCAAATAAGAGTTCTAGTGCCCATTCAGGCACCAATTCGGAATCTTCAATTCATCACCTATTAACTCCGAGAGAACGGTGGCATATGCATGCAATGCACCAATTATTACAAAATAATCATCGAGCGGCAATGGGTGCCTATCTTCGTCTGTTGGAACTGTTTCCTGGAGATTTGCTTGGGTTAAGTTTGGCATTAGATGTGGCTTATGCTCTGGGAGATTCAAATGCAGCATTACGGTACGTAACGTCTGCCATCATTGTTTTGTTCACTTGACAGGATGAATAGACATGTATTTACCCGACATCAACATCTCAATCTCACAGTGCGGCAACCAACGTCTCTACATACTGGAGAGAACGCGATGGAGGACCGTTACGACTTAAGCATTCTCATCCCGCTCAAAATTTGGCAACTTCACTTATATCGGTGGGCCTGTCCTCATCATCCCGTACATCCACCGCAGAACGCCTTGCCGAGTTAGCAATAGCACGCGATTCTGACGGCGCCGGAGGTATCTCCGTCTGGGCATTAACTCATTGCCTTGCATCAGAGGGTCGATCTTCGGAAATGGTTTCCAAGTTGGCTGGATTTGATGGAACGCAGTTTTATGAAGCCAGTGGATACTTGCATTTTTCATCAAGGATGAAGGGGTACGGAGCGACTGCGTTGTTGGATCGCAGTGGCGCTGGAGCCGATCGTTCAGCACTGAGGTTATATGATGGAGGATTTGGGAATGTTTTAGAGTACAGCGGAAACAATGTGAAGGGCATGGAGCGTGGTGGAGAGGATGTTTCTTTGAGGGAGATGAGAGTGCCTACGAATATCAAGGAAGATGTTGCAGGCGCGCTAGGTTCGATGATAACAGGCTGGTTTCGCGGTGGCGACAAAATCCAAAAAGAAAGTGATGATGAAGGTACAATAACACAGAGGAAGCAAAGACCGAAAACGCGAACGGTCGAAGATGTCCTGTGTTGGCTTCCTCCGAGCCCTGTTTTGCTCACTCATGCCACAGCATTGTTGTTTCGGCTTACTCTCTGTGGGGCAATATCTGAATCGGACGATAGGTGGGCGGATGCAAGAGTGGCTTGGACTTTGGCATTGAAAAGCGGCGATGCATCGGAGACGCAATGCACTTTGGAGTTTATGCCATTGGCCATGGTAGCCTCGTCGTTGGTGATACACCCTGATGAGCTACTGAATGAAGTATCACAACCCCTGCATAGTATTCTTCAAGGGTTGCACAAAATGGGACATTTGATGAAACTTGGCAAGTATAAGACGATGCAAGTATCACCGCAGCAATTTGATTCATCAGAAGTTGAAGATTGGAGGGAGGTATTAACTCAATTAGCCAGCGCAAGAGACGGCTGTCAGCGATGGGATACGCCAACTGGAATGTCAAGTCCAATATACCATCCTCCTTATGCCGATTCTTCCTCCATCTCAAGTCGTCCAATCGGATGGGACTTTGACTTGCGACAATTTCTCGAATATGCTCTTTGTCATGCTGCAATGAAAGTTGGAGATTACGAGAGTTTATGTCTTGCCAGGGCTGTAATCAGCGAGGGTACCACCTTACGCCCCAACTGTCCTGAATTGTGGTTGAGATATGGAGTCGTTTTGGATATGTTGGGAGATGAAGTGGGAGCTGAGAACGCTCGAGCGGCAAGCATCAGTCTGGGAAGTGGAGAAGGCAGTGCATCCTTTTAAGCGGTATGACACTCAAACAACGACGTACTGAATGCGAATGAACGTTAACGATCTCTACACCTGCCAATAATGTCTCAAAATAGACCATCCGATTACAAACTAACCCCGTTAACATGTTGGCAGAGGAGAAGATTGGTCTTGGATGTTGGATGGTTTTTGATGGGCGGAATTGACACGTCAAAGTGACATCATAGTTGAGGAACAAGTCAGCTGCCACATCATGATGACATCACTTTTCTTCATCCATCGACGGCCAGGAGCGCTTGGTGTTCCTACACGTGGACTCAACCAAGGCGGCGGGAAGCTAGCGGGAAGATGCACACAAAAAATGGCACTTCCGTCTTCGGCGGCGCCGGCAGCACCAACACCAAACATCATTCAGTAGCAGTAGCAATAGCACCACTTTCGTCGCATTCAGTCTCGTGCCTGGAACATCTCATCTATTAATCCGATATAATTGGGAGAATAGCAATCGCTGCAACAACAGCTACCGACAACAACAATCATGAGATTTAACATCTCTCTCCTCCTTGCCATCATCGCCACGTCGTCGTCATCGTCGGCAGCCGGCTTTTCGCCGCTTGCGTTATTCCCCAAACCATCCTCCTCCGCCGCCGTCGCCAAGCCAACTATTTATTCGACGACGGCGTCCAATGACCTCTTCGAGCGCACCGTACGGGGTGGAGACGCTGAAGAGGCGGCATCATCTGTCGTCAGTGCATCATCTGAATCCACACCCTCCCTCACCCAACCACTCTGTGAGGCACCCGATCTAGACAGTATTGCCGACGCTCCCCTCATTGCCGACATTGAAATGCTATCCAACATGCTGGCTGATGTTGTGAAGCGGGAAAATCCCGTCGTGTACGACTTGTACACTACCTTCCGTAAGCTAGGTATGGATCGCGCCGCCAATCCCAATGATGTGGCCAGTATGGAATCGTTCGAGGCCATGAAGAAATTGGCCTATGATATCAGTCCCCGTGATGCATTGGGGGTGATGAAGACATTTAGTATTGCACTAAATTTGGTTAATGCTGCCGAGGTTCATCATCGTATGCGTGCCGTGCGGGAGACGGACAAGAAGGCCGAGCAGGATCATGTGGGTCCGTTGCCCATGGTGGAGGATAGCATTCGTGGTACCATGGAAATATTGTTGGAGACAGATCAAGTGAGTGGACGGGGGGGTGTGGACCCAGAAAAGATATTTGAGAAGTTGATTACGCAAAAGTGTGAGATTGTGTTGACGGCTCATCCTACCGAGGTGAATAGGAAGACGATTATTCGCAAATGTGAGTTTTGTTCCGTTGATTGGATAGAAAGCGCACGCTGTTTTTCATGTGATGTGTGGTTAATTCGTATCTTTACTTCTCTTCTTTCACTAACCCTTGTGTGTGTTTCATTCTCTTTCAAATTATTAGATCGCAACATCTCAGAGTTGCTGGCATACCTCGAACGGCCCGACCTACATTCATTCGAGCGTGCCGAGGCCTTGAATAGCTTGCGAGGAATCATTGCTGCCATTTGGGGCTCGGATGAAATTCGGTAAGTCTATTGCTCTCTTGCAGATCTTCTGTTGACCATAATCAGTATTGAAATCATTGGTTGTCTCATTCGTCTGTTTTTTTTTCGAATACAGACGTGTGAAACCCACCGTCCAAAAGGAGGCTGCGGGAGGCAATGCCGTCATTGAATCCGTCCTCTGGGACGCCGTGCCTCTCTACCTACGCAAACTTGACGCTCAATGCCGCATCACTCTCGGGAAAAAGCTCCCCGTCGATGCCGCACCCATCAAATTTGCAAGCTGGATTGGAGGCGATCGCGATGGCAATCCCAACTGCACCCCCGAGGTGACTTTGGAGGTGATGACACACCAACGCCTACGTGCGGCGAAGTTGTTCTTGAATGAGTTGAATCAATTGTATTCGGATTTGGCCATTAGCAGTCGTTTCTCAAAGGATCTGGAGAAGTTGGCGGCAAGTGTGAAGAAATCGGATGATGTTAGGGAGAAGTATCGTCGTGTTATTGGGCACTTACGCAAACGTCTTGTCAGGACAGTCAAGGATTGTGAGGCGAAGCTCCATCACATGAACGATTACACCCCCTTTACTTCGACTGAGCTTGCGTTCGGCGCTTTGGAGGGCTGGGAGGATGTGGAACCGATTGTTAAGGCAGAGGAGCTGATGGCACCATTGAAAGTTATTTATGACTCCTTAGTCAGCACTGGGTTTGAATTAGTTGCGGATGGACATGTCTCGGATGTAATCCGTCGCGTTGCGGTGTTTGGTATGACGTTGGTTCCCTTGGATATCCGTGAGGAGTCTACGAAGCATACCTTGGCTTTGGATGCGATCACTCGACACTTGGGCATAGGTAGTTACAAGGCGAGTATTTGTGAGATGAAAGTGCTGGACCAAATACCTCTTGCACGTGTTACTAACTTCTTTTCGGCGAATAATTTCGATAGGAATGGGATGAAGCTGCGAGGTTGAACTGGCTTCAATCGGAACTAAACAACCGGAGGCCACTCTTCCGCATTCGTGACATTGAGGCAAACGCAATCGGTCTTGATCCTGATACAAGGAAGACCTTGATGGTATTCAAAGTTGCATCCGAACTTGAAGCAGAGTCGCTTGGAGCATATGTTATTAGTCAAGCAAATACGGCCAGTGACGTCCTAGCGGTCATGTTGCTACAGAAACAGTTTGGAATGACGGCAGCAAATGGAAAATTGATGCGTGTGGTCCCGCTGTTCGAAACCTTGGACGATCTAGCAAATAGCCCTGTGCAGCTTGAAACGCTCTTCCGCATCCCAAATTATGTCGGAGCAATCAATGGGAAGCAAGAAGTCATGGTTGGCTACTCGGACTCTGCGAAAGACGCTGGAAGGCTTGCTGCTTGCTGGGCACAATACACTGCCCAGGAGGAGATGGCGAAAATTGCCGACAAGTATGGCATTGAGCTCACTTTCTTTCACGGAAAGGGAGGAACCGTGGGCAGAGGCGGCAACCCTGCTCTTTATCGAGCCGTCCTCTCACACCCTCCCAACACGATTAATGGACGATTCCGTGTTACAGAACAAGGAGAGATGATCGGACAAAACTTCGGCTCGATTGAAATTGCGCAACGATCCATTGATATTTATACAGCGGCTCTCTTGAGAGAGTCTTTTGTTAAACATGTTGAACCTAAGCAAGAGTGGAGGGATCAGATGGAGCGTATAAGTGATGTCTCTTGCGCTGCATACAGAAAGACGGTGCGTGATGATCCGAAATTCGTCCCTTACTTCAGGCAGGCTACGCCTGAGCTTGAGCTCGGAAGATTGAATATCGGGAGCAGACCTTCCAAGCGCAATCCCAAGGGTGGTGTGGAGAGTCTCAGGGCTATTCCATGGACTTTTGCATGGGCTCAGACTCGCATGCACCTTTCAGCCTGGCTGGGAGTTGGAGCTGGATTAGGCTCGGGAGTGAGTATTCATGAGAGAACCTTTGTCTTCCTGTGTAAGTGCTTGCTCATTCCTGATTCTGTCTTAATCTACCTTGCACATAGACTGAAGAGGACAAGGCAGTTCTTCGTGAAATGTATGAAGAATGGCCTTGGTTCCGCGAGATCATTTCGCTCATTTCGATGTTGATCTCGAAGACAGACTTTTCAATTACGAAGAATTACGATGAGCTACTTGTAGATCCTGAACTGATGAGCCTTGGTGACGACTTTAGGGTCAAGCTCGTGGAGACCCGTCAGGCAGTAATTGATGTTTCTGGTACTCATGATATCAGCGGGCCTCACGTTCAATTAATGCGAGCATCGTCGACCATTCGCAATCCATACGTTGATTCGATCAATGTCGTTCAGGCAGAGATACTTAAAGTCCTTCGCTCGATGCCCGATGATGATTCACCTGATCTTACTCCCGAGTTGAAGGCTATCAAGGACATCCGTACTGATGCTCTTCTTTTAACGATCAAGGGTATTGCACAAGGAATGAAAAACAGTGGGTAGATGATGAGTATGTGACGTGAAAATTACTTTACAGATGTTCCTACTCTCGTTGCAGTAAAATATTTAAACAGTATGTTACTATCATTCCTCATCTGAATATACGGTAAGATAGTGATGCAGCCGCTTAGGCACTTTGTCCCAAAGATGCCCAGGAAGGTATATCCGGCCACCATGCGTTTTCAGATCCAATGCACGTTTGCTTGCTCTGGCGAAACTAATCGCATTTGCATCGTTAATGTCTGCAATCGCTTTCCACAAATTATGGAATTTGCCTACCAATTCATCAATACCAGCATGATGGGTAGGAGCTTCAGCGATAAATCTTTGAGTTTTGACAAACCAATCTGGATCGTATTGTTTCGTTTTGGTTTGTGTGTCTAGCGGGGCTGCGAGATCATCATCAGTAATTGGGATAGATTTCATGTGGTCCAAAATGCTCTCATTCCAGCACACGAAATACAGGTCCCCATCCAAATCACCATCGGCGATGAGTTCCGGCAGAGGACGATCTCCAGTCTCGGGATAAGCATAAATCAGCGCTCCAAATGAAAGATTCTGAAGCCACTCCCAGTCATCAATCGCCATGCTGTCCGGTTTGGCTGTCACAACCCTCAGTACTCGGCCATCCTTACTCTCCATGCATGGCGAACGAGTGACGAAGAGCTTTTTTATCTCAACTCCTTTAATTCCAGTCACAAACACTGAGTTAGGAGGCAACAGATCCGTAGGGTCGGCCATTCCGACCAGATGTGTATGCTGTATCTTCTCTGGGTTCCTCTTATACTCATTTCGATATGATTCGATTGTGGTGTCGGGTACTCCCAAGCTCTCAATAACTTTCAAGTACATCGGAGACATTTTGAACGATTGTTCTCTTTTGACTTCTTTATTGAACGATGACAACTTCGATAAGGGCGTCCGATTCTGATGGTCTTTTTTATTCTTGAACACACGAGCGAAAGTATAGTTGCCCGCACTTGGGAATGAACTTGTTATGACGATCCATCCATCATCAGAAGCGTTGGGGCGTCTCGATGGTCCGACTTTCAAAAGAGAGTCGTTCAGCTCGATTGGCACTTGCATATTGCGCCGTCGCATCAAAACACCCTTATAAATACCCACAGTTGGAACAAATATCCTAACTTGAATTCCCAATGCAACTCTCGCTGCTTTGTTGTTGCCAAGAAGATATTCTAGGTAATGTTCCGAAATAAACCCGCATCCAGCTGTTCCTAAGTCGTCGACCATCGTCAAAACATTTGCGTTTATTGGGTAGATGGCATGTTTGTTTTTCACCTTCATAGCTGGCGAAAAAAGTAGTTTGCGACGCGCCCAGACTTTGTGTGCGGGCAGAGCACCAAAATCAGCCAGCAGTTCTTCATGCTCTCGAAGATTCTCTGAGCACACGTAAAAAGCGGTTACATTTTTCCTTTTGAACTTCGAATAACCGGATGCGTCTTCACCAACGTCGGCGAAATACAGTTCGTATTCTTTATCACCCACACGACGTTTCAGGGGCAGATCTGTCAGTGGCATCTCTAATGGAGGCAAAGAATTACCCTTATCCCAAATTGCTTCGAAGGCGCACGTGCTCGGTGTTTTGAGTCCGAGACTGATCTTTTTAACAACATACTTCCTAAAGTTGAAAGACGCAATGCCCTCACATGCTTCCACACTATCCATATCATCTTGTGGTGTGCCATTTCCATCAGTTCTGTCAGAGAAGCTGGTTGCGAAAGATTGACTTGTCGAAATGGATTGGTTGTCGCCCGCATTGAGCACGAGAAATTTTGGTTGCACTAGTACACCTTCTTTGTCATTAGCACTGAAAATGATCCTGACAAAACACTTCGTGTGATCTTTAACTGTGCCGACCTTGCCTGCATGCTTTTGATGACTGCTATGAACCACAACAGTACTTCCGATAGAGAAATCCTTCGGCTCTAGTATTAAAGGGTTTGATGGATGACGTCGGTCGGTGTCGAATGAAGGTGATGAAATGACCGGTAATGGTGGCTCCTGCTGATGTTGCTGTTGCTGCTTACCGACCTCATCATGATCTCGAGAAGGAGCATTTCCAACTACAAGCACGAGTGATTGTGGCTTTATCTGAACTTTCTTTTTTGTCTCCTCATCAATGAAAAATACGTAAGCTTTTGTCTTCTTGTAGATATCACCACTCATGCCAAACTTCGTATGACCTTTCATCACTTGAACTCGATCGCCTTCCTCGAAAACATGATCGACAATTGTGACTCCGATCGGAGTAGTAGCAGTTGGGGTTTTTGCATCACCATCAGCACCTAGATTTGGTTGCTGGGCAAAAGACATGGCATCATTTGCATCGTCCAAGTCACTGACATTGTTAACTATTGCAGTGCCTTTTGCTGTATCCACTGTCGTTTCGTCTTCAGTTGTTGCAATACTGGTGGTAGTACTAAATGTCTCTTCTACCATCGGTACCTCGTCGTCACTATTTTCCGTCTCGCTTTCGATGGCCACAGCCTGTGGTGCTTTATCGTTCCAAGAACTTCTAGACTCAAGACATTCCATTGGTGTAATTGTTTCGATACCCATATCCATACGATCATCTTCATCGGCTCCTTTGCCTTCACTAGTGGCACACAATGTCGGGAAAGAGTTTTGTTCATTGTCATTATCATCGTCATCGTCACATTTTGGATCGAGAGAACCAGCACCGACAGACACCGGCGACACCAACGCCGGACTCTTCTGACCAGATCTCGTGGACCACCTTGTCTTGAAGGGTTTGGGGAGACTTAAACGAACTCGTCGAAGTTGAGGCGGCATGCTTTTCACTTTTCACATCAATTCATTTGTGCTGAGGTATCTACTACGCTGCTGCTGCGCCACTCTATCTTATTTGTCGGCAGGAAGTCCGTCGGCGATGGGAAAAGGCGGGAAATGGCGAGAAAGTATTTGTCAGGTTAGATGATTCCTTTTGGTATCTGTTCTACGAATTCCAGAGTGACCACGGAATGCCAAGTGGAAGTATCGAAGGGAGGGGCATGCAAGCTGGGAATGATAATGGAGATGAGAGCGGCAGACAAGATGAGGATGTCTTCAGTCTTCAGGTAACCTTCCGTAACTTCTTGCCTATGAGCCCTCAAACGATCGTCTGAGAAATTTCTGCAATGTTTGATCCATGTGCTCGACGAATAAGTAATTGTATTACCGAGGCAACTATCGAGGAATTAATTGCATTAGATTCAGATGGAACTCGTTAACTTCCCCAGGTCCTTCAGCAGTTCGGCTCTGTCTTTTTGTTGCTCACCCCCCCCCTGCTGTTTTGCCAAGTTTTCAAAAGTCATGACACCGAGCCTTCAGTTGTGTGATTATTCATTCTCAATTTCCTTCAAATTCAGAGGACGATCTCACATCTCACGCAAGAACGCCCAGCAAATGAAAATAAACTCTCCGTCACGAGATTGTGCTTTGTTATCCTCGTCAAATATTTAATCCTTTCTCCTCTTCTTCTTCTTACCCCTCTGGATTAGCAAGGTTGTTGTTCAGTTGTCCTGCATGAAAAAGAAGATAGGGAACAGAACTGTTGGTCATAACTCACCTTTCCCGTGGGTGCCGCAGAAATATCTGGTCCCATATCCTCGTCCATCCCGTCTTCCTCAACTATCTCCGCATCAATCGGTGTAATCGTCTTCATCGTATCTCCCGAGTCACTCGTCGCCCTACCAAAGCCAGAAGCCCGTTCATTCATGGGAGTTGGATTGAATCTACTCGATTCCATAACCGACGATGCAACGGCACCACTACTTCCACCACTCACCGGCTCAATCTTTGGCATGATACTACGAACATACAGCGTACTTGCTGTGGTAACAACATTGTTCACAACCCAATAAACACCCAAGGCTGCGGGAACGTTTAATGCAAACCAACCGACCATGAAGGGCAAGACCTTGAGAATGACATTGGCCTGTTGTTGTTGTGGATCATCGCTTTTGGGTTGCATCAAGTTCATGGAGATGATTTGGGAGATGGTAAGGAAGACAGGGATGCTGATGAAGGCGATGGTGTCGTGCCATCCAAGGGAGGGGACGCCCTCGACCCTGGTGAATGAATGGAGAATGTTCGTGAACAGCAATTACAGAATACATGAGCAGTCGTAACGAAAAGAACAAGACAGCAAGGCAATTCAAGTACGTGAGAATAACTCACCAATTCTTAAACAACCAATCACTCCCATGCGCTGGGTCGGCACCATAAGTTGGTCCCTCCAAATTGGGCAAGAAAAGGAATGGTTCATCCAACGCATTTTCCTTCGCCAAATTCAGCACTGCTCGGTACAGACCAATGAAGATTGGAATTTGGACGAGGGAAGGAATGCATCCGGCTAATGGATTCACTTCATTTTGTTGATAAACCTCGGCAATTTTCTGGTTCATTACCTCTGGGTTGGATTGATATTTGGCTTGCAGAGCCTTGACGGTTGGTTGGAGTGCCTTTTATATTCAGTGCAATCAATCAAAGTAGATGATATGGTTAAATTGACACAGATGTAAAAACACAGTATCATTGTTGCAATAGAAACTGTGTATCTGAACAACAACACAATCCGAACGCACCTGCATCTTATTGGTACTCTCCAATTGACTCTTCGTCAACGGGAACGTCAACGCCTTAATCACCACCGTCATGGCAATAATACTCACTCCCCATGCATCGGCACTCATACCCACAGAAGTTAGCGCAGTGTGAATAAGTTTGAGTAAAAATTCAATGGGTAACGTTAGGAAGCCGAACCAACCATTGTTGGCACTATCGGCCGCCGCTGCTGCCGCGGCAGCGTCAGCGGATGCGGCTGATGCCGTCACAGCATCGACATCTAAATCGGCAAGGGTAAGCGAAGTGAAGAAATGGTTCAATGAATCCATGTGCTGTGGCAACTCATGAAACGATGATGGATCGATGGCCGCGAGCTTCGACGACGACAACGACGGTCGGAACGATGCTGGTGGAGCAAACGACGCGGCCAGTGGTGCCGAGACGGCTACTACTAGTGCTTGGAACTTCATGACTAACAATAAAAAATGCCAGCTAGAGAGAGAGGGTGGTAATGACGCTCTGCTGAAGAGAAGATATTATGATATTGGTTTCAGATGATATGCCGCACTACTACTGACGATGAACCGAGGTTCTCGGATTTCATGGAGTCTCTGAGCTCTGAGTTGGTGTTGGCGCCAGATAAAGAGGAGAAATTGTTAGGGTCATCTGACTTGAACTTCAACCACACAAGGATCTTCACTGGAAAGAATCGCGGCACTCTCCTTCAAAGAAACCCCAAAACAATTCCCCTTCCTCTTGTCACACACATCATCGAGCGAGATCGACAGCCAGACGCTTCCACTTGGAGGCTCGGCGTCAGCGTCGCCCTCCATTCCACCTCACCATCGCCGCCATTGCCATCGTGGGGCAACAGCAAAAGCGGCAACTTCATCATCTCGACCGTAGTAGAGAGAGATAGGGGGTAGATAATATGAGCGCCGCAGAAGAAGCCACCATCAATCCAGATGGGTCCACAACCTTCGATGATGCCTCCGCGAGCAGCAGTGGCGGTGGCGATTATAGCGGGTCTGCCGGCGAAGACGCTGGCTCGTCGGCGTCGTCGGGCGGCGGCAGTGACGCCTTCCCCGACGGTAGTAGTAGCGACGAACCCGCCGTCGAAGACATTGTCAAGGGCATCGATCCAGCCCTCTACCTTGCCTTAATCGTGGCAGCATTCGCTATACTCTTCATCTATCTCCAATTACGCAAAAAGAGAAACAATGCCTCCGTCGACGATTTCTTCTCGAATCTCGATGGCGACAAATTCAACCTCAAGTTGCCCGCGGCCGTCGATGAATATTACGAAGTCAAAGCCAAGTGCGAAGAGGAGGGATGGGAACCAGGACAGGCTCCCGAGGGGGGACAACCGAATACACATCATCGACTGCTGGCGCAGGCACTTATGAAACGTTGCATTGCCGACATTCCCATTGTGACGCACATACAAAGGGAGAGTGCCGGGATGAATAAGTTGTATTCGCAGAGTATGTGTAGTGTGAAACAGTGGAAGAGTTTTCAGGCATGTGAGGCGATGGTTAGTGCCGAAGTCGAGGAGGTTAGGGCGGAGGCCGATGAGATTGAGCCTGGTTGGAGTAATGTGAGTTTGCTGATTGGATGCTGAACTTTGATTCAGCACCGTTTTGAGTGCCATTACTAAACAACTATCTCCACATCATTCATCACAAAAACTACGATAAACTTCTGTACGCACAAAATCTCTCCCTCTCTCTTTCAGGTTGTATGGAGACAAGCCATGCAATATCATAACATGCTCAAACAAAAGGAGGAACAGGCGAAGGCACAAGCTGCCGCACAGGTAAAAGCCATTGCCGAAAAGAAGAAGGCCGAAGATGATAAAAAGGCAGCAGAACAGGCACGTTACAATGAAATTAAGCAGAAGGTGGATGAAGAAAAGGCGAGGATTGCGAATGCTGAGAAGGTAGCGGCGGAATTGGTGAAGCAGGAAGAGAGGGAGAAGGATAGTAAGAAGGCATTTTCGGGGAAGGGTGGCAGTGGAATGAAAAAGGGATTCTTGGGATGAATTGAAAGAACGGAGTGGAACGTTGTGTGACGAGAATGCGGATCCAAATGTTGTTCAGCGACTTCATTATCCCGTGGATGAATGGACATCATTGATCATCGTTGGCTATTGTATTTAATCATAGGTCGCTACCTACTCACATCATGATCGCTCTCCTATTAATATACAATACTCACTCTCTCTAAATAGGAATAGATTAGTCGAGTTCGAACAAGAACAATCGGCAGCTCTGTCGCAGTATCGTATCTGTTTCATTCATTCATTGGAATGTGTACATCGAAGTCGTTGTGATCGGAACGAACGATACTGATATCACATCTTACACGTGGCATCATCGAACCTACACGTGGAGTTTGGCGGGAGACAGATGACTCGACTGAGTACATGATTTACACGTGGCAGATATTTGGCGGGAGACTGAATGAGATATTTGGCGGGGCTCTTGCTTGATGTGCCATGGTAATATATGCGACAAGCGAGAAGCGATGCATACTGCATTCATCGAAGATTGAAGATAAAAGATTGCCATCCAATCGATGCTCGCACATATCAATAAATCCAGTAATCATGGTGGCGGTGGTGAATTCAGTGTCGGCAATAGTGATCGCATTGTTATCCTTGTCGGTAGCTCCATCTGAGCAGGCATACCTCGGGGGGTTCGTCGGCAATCTCCATCTCGCCCGCTCTCGCATCACCGCTCCAGGTTTGGGTGACGCCGAGCGTCGCCGTCGTCACCCCCACCTACCGGTAATCTTTCATCGTGATGAAGCTGCTCGACATGACATGCGTATCAACTTATACCGCAAGTTTCATGATTATGCGTGGAATAAAATCTTGCTGGATGACAATTCATCACTCAATACAGCACCGGAGGAGTTACACTCGAATTCCTCGCCTTCCAAGGGAGCAACTGCCGGGTCAAATGTTGTGGCGAATATTCGATCCGTCGCTCAGTTTCCATACTTGATTGTAGATAGTCAAGAGGTCATCGATGGTGGCCAAGTGCTTCGACTTGCGCGGTCAGCCTTCCTCGAGACACAGACGCCCGAGAGTGAACCATTGATATCTCCCATGACGATACATGTACTGAATTTTGTGTCGTTCCCATCCCCTTATATCCAAGAAGTGGATCACAAAAATAATGGAGAAGGAGTTTATCTGGGTCTTCCGATATTTGGTGCAGATATTGTAAGTTTACCTGGCAATAAGCATTTGGTGGCAATCGATTTCCAGCCAGTGCTTCCATTGGTAGAGAGTGTTGGCGATGATGGAGTTGAAAGGATATCGTTATTACCTACACAATACGGGCATTTTGAACGCAAGCTACAACAAATACATTCTAAATATCAAAGTAGCAACGCCGACTCGATACCAATACTGCCTTGGGGAGGGGATATACCGCCACAAGCAATGAGATTCTTCTCTCCCTATGCGTTGTGGACAAGACTTGGCGATGAAAATGCAATGGACACAGTAAACACAGCGGTATGGGATGCATTCCAGGAATACATCGATTTATACTTGGAGCTAATGAGGGCTGTACAGGATGATGTAAATGCTGGAAAATTGAGGATTGTAGCGTCGACAGGGGACAATGGTTGCGAAAACCCAGTTTGGAAAGGTCATATTGATTATCTGGAGTATCGTCGGACCAACGATCCAGCAAGGCCGATGCTTCAACGCTTGTATGGAAACGAGTGGTCGGAGAAGGTCATTAGTGAAGTGCTGTTTCCTGGCTTATGAAAATAGCATGAATTTACTGCAGCAAAATTTTTGTTTTTGCAAGAAGGGAAACATCGGTACGCTTGCCATCGCCCTGAGCCTACGCAACACTGTCGAAAGCTGCTGAGACACCAGACAAACTTCGACAGAATGTACCAGTATTAAACATACAACCCTTTTCTAATGATGAAACGCTTTGAGCAGGGTGCGTCAAGTGCTTCCATTTTGGTGTTCTTCTGAAAGAGCACGATGGCAGATGTGATAAAGTGCACCACCATACTTCTGATATTCTTCCAAACCATTGGATTTTCTCCAGAACTGACCTGAATTCGACCAACAACTTTCCTTGGATTGCATACCTCCGCCGGCCAGATGAATCATGTAACACATCAAATAATATCGTTGAGCTCCTTGACACGACACTGTGAAGAGCTGTGAAGCCAAGCACCTCTCTCTCGATTTCTAAAATCAGCAAATAATTAAGATCAAAACCAATCATACCATAATGCCAAGGGAGAATTGATGTGATAATTGATGCCCCAATAAAAGTGCAAAAATGTCGGATCAGAGAGGATTCGAACCTCTGCGGCCAAAGGCCAGCAGATTTCAAGTCTGCCCCGTTAACCACTCCGGCACTGACCCTCAATAATCATATCGCGTAAAATTTGCATATATAAAGCACACAACTAAGTAAAGAAGATATTGCTGGCGTCACAACCCTCCCAACTGCAACTCCATCCAACACACGCACAAGAAACCATGACGAATCCAAATCGAACTTCAATAGGAGTAACATTATTTACTCTACCTATGAATATGAATATCCATGAACCATAAGACCCTCCTCCGACAGTGAGGGTGAGGCAGCACAACTCGTCCCATGGCGACAAAGTATTACGCATGAGTCTCAATATCTATTAGATTTATTTCCCAGGAAAATCCATCATAAATTGACAACAACCATGCATGTTCGTGAAGCAGTAGCGGCAGCGGTCGTCGTCACTCTGATACTGATACTCCATCTGAATGCATGTTCGCATGCCTTATCCCTATCATCAGGGGTATCACATAATGCGCATAAATCTCAATACATTCGATGTCGTTCTTCGTCGAGGAATTATTTATTGTTGGCGGTGGCTAAAAATCATGCAGTATCCGAAGCATTCCGGGAAGTTATTGATGTCGAGACCAAACTTCCCATATCTCGCGGTTCGGCACCGGGAAGTAATGAACCTGGTGAAGTAAACACTTCCATTTCAAGTGGCATGACAGACATGCAGGACTTTTGGGGAAATGAGGTTCATGAATTAATATCAATGGTTGGTGTCACCGGTAGTAGAGCAGTTGAAAATGTTTGTGTGGAACTTGATCACCAACTTGGAGGCATGGCCGCTGAATCGTTTGAGCCTAACGCCAACCATGAGAAGAATAAACTTCAAGAATACTTGGATGGACTTGATGATTTTGGTAGTGGGGGGCAGAGCTGTATGAAAGTGGATGGCCCTAGTGACAATTTGTCTGATGGTTCTCGTATCCACTCTGTCATGGCTAAGAGTGCTTTGCTTCACCATTCAGGAATAGATAACTCTGCCAACAGATCATACCGAAATGATAATATGCGATCGTCACTAGCTAAAGCACACGTGAACAGAAGCCGCGGATTCTCTGACAAAAATCAGAGTGCGAATGCTATTTCAAGAGTCTTGGGTACAGTTCGCACAGCAGCGGCAGCTGTGGCAGGAGAGGAGCGAAAGTTAGAGACGGAAGTGGAACAAAATGATGGAATAAACAACGTTGCTGCCAATATATCCCGTATTTCGAAACCGCTTACGAACAATCTGAAGAGTGTGATTGAATCAACGGTGGCAGATATGTTGAAATTTCGAGATGCCCCCATCAATCAACAAAGTGTAGATGTGATACCATGTACGAATTCTCCGCAAAACTCTCCATCAGGGACTACTACGATGGGAATTTTAGGTGATGTGGTGCAGGATAAGCTTCCTGACATTCCTCCCATGCCTGGTGCATATTTAGTCAGAGCGATTGGAGATGTTGACGACACTCAAATCACTATCCGGACCTCTATTCCGCACACATCAGATGATACACACATTGCCAATCTTCGACTATCCGTCTTCTCTCGATTTGATGAAGAGAAGCAACTACTATTTCGCAGGCAATCAATTGAAGTTCTAAATAGTCGAAGAAGACAAGGAGCGGTGGCGTTAGTAGCAGAGACGGGGAAAGGACCAACTAGAAGTGATTTGCCATACCTAACTGACATGCAATCTCGGATTGTGCAGGGGCATACATACGGCAATCATCAAAACGGGCAAAGATCTGTTGCATTATCGGTAGCTTCTCAGACATTCGTCGATGTCCCATCTCGTCAAACCGAAAGAGGATCAATAATAGGAAGTGTGGAGTGCAGCCATCAAGAATTTCGGGGAACAATACTGGGAAACTCACGTCCGAAAGGGTCACTCATGTATGTGACAGAAGTAGCAGTGAGGGCGGATGCAAGAAGGTGTGGTGCCGGTGCCTTGTTGATGAGAGGTGTAGACGAAGTAGCCGCCCTCCGCAACATTGAATCCGTCTACCTCCATGTTGACGTGACCAACCACGCTGCCTGCGCCATGTATGAAAAATGCGGGTACCATTACCTCGACATGCGAGAACCCATTTATGCGCAATTCACAGCATCTCTTAATTTGCACGATGGGGCCACACAAGGACGGAAACACCATTTGATGAGTAGGAATTTTGTCGAAAGCCTGACTTGGTTGCATGACAATGATTCTTTCTGGGCTTGCTTCTCTCAGTAATAGCAGTAATATTAATGTATCAATAGGTTAACGCTAGACGTTGAAGATGACAATTCATGATCTATTTTGCTTAGCCTCGTAGTTTATGATCATCAACATGAACATGATGGTGCACGTAGAGGAGATACACCACACACCACATGATGCAAATTATTCATGAATTACGATGTTATGCTGCGCGCACATTTCCGCTTCGCATTAATCCACTAACAAGATGGAGGTGTCATGCCCACCCTGATTTTCCTAACGACTTGCGTCAAATCATTCCAAATTGCCAACTGGGGATCGGGGAGTACATGCGCATAAAATCCAAGTCCCTCCTTATCTGTTGGCCAAATTTTGTACATGTATTCCTTTATCTCCGCGTCGGATAAGAACGGTGACTGATGAATCGTTTGCAGCACATCCCACAATGCCAATGATTCCGCCGCCTCAACGTAGTGAAAGCTTATTGTACCTGTGGAACAACAGTTTTCTCCTTCCTGCAGTTGATGATGATATTTGGTATCGACTCCCAGGACATCGTCCAAGGTTTTATGTTTGTTCAGATACCAGTCATCAAATTTTGCAGTTACCGTCCTTACTATCCCGTAGGCATGAAATTTGTGTGATAGATCGTCCTCGTCGCGTGTGTCTGTTACAGGAATATTGAGAACCCGTTCAAAGCACTCTGCCATCAGGATGCCGGGGTTTCCTTGAAGCCATTTCGAGGCATTGGCTGCGACACATTTTGAGTTGGGGTTATCCCATTCCTTGATCAATTTTGTCATTGTGGATCGAGACAGTAAATATCCAGCAGCACCAGAATTGAATGCCACTTCATCCTTCCCTTTCAGAGCATGACCAGCGTACAAATCTTGTGAGCTATCAAGATTCTGCACAAACTGGCATAGATTGAACGGTAAAACAAATGTGTGGTCATTGACAAAGAATCCAAAATCAGGATTGATTTCGTTGTACACCGTCCTTATGACATGCTCGAGTCGAGCTACACCCTGATCCACGCCGATATGATCAGGAACTACCAATAGTTTGGGGTATGTTGTAGCCACGCTGATATCACCTCCCTCCGGATACTCAGTAGCAGAATGAACTACATAAATTGCATGCGAGGAAGGTCCCCATGTTTTGGCTATATTTGCAAGTCGATGTGGTCTGGCATCAGGATTTACAACACTGGACAATCGGCATGTTTCCCCACAGAGATGTATTGAGAGAATTAGGTAGAGTACATGACACATGACAAAATAAATCATGTACTGACCTTGGCATGACGATAGTGACAATAGAAGGGTTGCTCTCATTAACGCCTATGATTGTTTTTGATCCACCGATATGAGAATTTCTCGATATAGACAATGCAACAATTGTGAAGAGGGTAATTATCGCAATGAATCGAACCCACACGCTAACGTGCAATTTTTGGTTGCGCAGTTTGCCCTCGCCGCTTCTAGTACTACCATCTTTGGTGGCATCCGTTGATGCAATATTTGAGGTTTGCTGCTTGGTAGATGTCCGATGGCGTATTCTATCCGCATGAGTCATCGTGTTATCCACTGGAGCAGAGTCAACCAGGAACGGACAGCTCTACTCAATATTTTTCTACCTCAGCACCTGAACACACAATCATAATCGGTGTTGCTCTGCTAGAAATAGTATCACCCATTGAAATTTATGTCGACAAGCGTCGCCGGATGGACGAGTCTGAGGAGGTATCATAATTTGCCGTCGTCGAAGGGGGCATCAACAGCAACTACCCTCCGATTCCCCATCGCCATCGTCGTCATGGTCGCGATGCCACTATGGCTATGGCTATGGTAACTGCATGCGTGGATTGTTCCTCTCTGTCTGCGAGTGGTTTTTCGCGTTTGAAAGGGATAAAAATTCACATTTGAATTAGCACCGTATGTTCTACGTGTCGGATCATGTATGTAGTCTTTGTACTGTTCCATTATGTGCTCTCCCAAGGAGATTTCTTGCGATTGAATTTGTTCTCAAATTCAAATATCGAAAATAAATGGCGGGAAACAATTCCGTGCGAGCCGATGCCCGCCTGCATGCCGACTGCCGATGCGACGCAACACGCAACAACAACAATCGACGACCGACGACCATGAAGTTGAATCATTCTCTCCTCGTCATCATCTGGTGCATACCATGGTTGGAAGTAATGGATTGCGCCTTGGTATTTCGCGCGCTAACGCCTCGATCGTTTGCCCGACGACGGCAGGGTGTTGATGTTGCCAATAGATTCTACACCTACACTGCCTCGAAGATGCCACTTGAACTTCTTGCCGCGGCGCAGCAGACAGCCGATGCATGGGCCGAGGGGAAGAATGCCGCGCCGGCCATTATGTGTGAGGTGGAGAACGTTCCCCTCCTTGATTCTATTCCGGACGGGTAAGTTAATTATCAACACGTTTGCATCCAACAGTGTTTGCATGTATCTCAACCTCTGACTCTGACGACTTATTATTCTGATTATGTATCTCATGACTCATGACTCATTAACCATCAGTTGTAAGCGGTTGTTCATGGTTCGGCATGGCGAAGTTATCAATCCAGTAAGTAAATCAATGGCCTTATAAAACTGACGAGTGTATCCTCCTCTCAACGATATTGGAATATCTTTGCACACTCAATACTACTGCAGGGTGGTGATCGCGCAGTCTACTACGGTGCCATGGATGTGCCACTCTCCCCCCTCGGTGAAATGGAAGCCATCGAGGCAGCATCGTATCTCTCTAGATTTGAACTTCAACATATTGCAGCATCTCCATTGTCACGTGCTCAATTTGGTGCGCGCCAAGTAGCAGCAGCACAGCAACAACCTGGAAGTGCCGGTGACACAACAAACAACCTTGATGATGTTGTATCCTCCAATAATAATATTGTCATCTTCGATGGGTTCAAAGAATTAGACCGCGGAGCTTGGTGTGGTTTAACCAAGGACGAAATCGGACATGACAATCTCGCTCGATTCGATGCCTGTGATGAGTCCGTGACGCCCGGAAATGGTGGAGAGAGCTATCCCACACTGAAAAAGCGTGTGCTTCAATCGAGGGATGAATTATTGCAAATGACCAATATTGGACGAGCGAGCGCCATCGTGAGTCATTTGCAGGTAACAAGAGCCATGCTTAGTGAAGCGCTGGGAATGGATGTTACGGAGATGGCTGGATTGAAAGTCGCCACGGCATCAATTACATGTGTGGATTACTGTTCCAAAACTGGCAAGGAGTTTGTTAGATTTCAGAGCTTTAAACCAGATTGTGGTCTAGGACAGAGTAAGGATGGTGCAAATTAAATGAGAATGGCATTAATGTTAATCCCCTCTGATACGAAATTATTGCTTTTTAGCGAACGTCGAACATGATATTGATTGAGATTTGTTGCATGATTTCCAACCGAATGACCCAAAACGAGAAAAAATAACGTATTCCCCTTCCATTTATTTTGTTCCGTTTGCTTCCGATAATGAGAATTTATTAATATCACTATGAAAATTGTTTGCATCTGCTGATTGTGTTGCTTCGCTGGATAGATACAGGCCCAAACATCGTCGCACTAGTCGTTGTTGTGCTCTCCATGCCATTTCAACGTGATGCATCGTTTCTTGCTGCATTTCTATTGTTTGTTGTAGAGTCAGAGGAGCATGGCTAGATCCATCGTCCAAGGATGATGAAGGATTTGGAGAGCATGGTTCCGTCGACGTCGACCTTGCCCTCTTGATGCCGTTGCCATTGATCGACACGGAAGCAGACGCATCTACCGCATTTGAGCTGGTATCAGGGCTAATCCCGTCCTCCTCGTCCTCCTCGGATGATTGAGCATGCTGCTGTGAATGATCATCCGCTGGTTTCGGTTCCTTCCTGGTCGGCATCATGGCGGATAGGAGATGGCGGATTCGGCGGCGTCGGATGGCGACACGACGAGTGGCGGCATGCACGTGGAAGTGGCCACGTGGAGGTGGTGGAGGAATGAGCTTGACTCGACTCCCTCAAAATCCTCCTCGTGGAGACGAAATCTCGACGCCAGACAGACGAAATCAAGCGGCTCAACGACGGGCAGGTCCGCCCACCAGACGACATCTCGTTTGCGCGGGAAGAGGCGAAGCAGGAAGCAGGCATGCGACGAACCATGACCATTCACCTCCATTCACCATGGCACCATGAACCCTACCGGCTGATGGTCATTGCACTCGACGACATCAATACCATGGCGCCCACCAATATCAACGACAGGGATGGAGACTGGCTCGCCTCCCTGGCACGCCAGTCGGCATACGCGGAAAGCACTCCAAACCAGAGAGGCAGCGGCACCGCACCCAACATCAGCAAGCGCAGCAAGGCAGGAGGTGGCGGTGGCGGCGACAGCAGCGAGGGTGCATTCACCACCGCTTCATCGCTGACAAAGATTCAACGGATTGAACGACGCGATCAAAAGCGAATTCAGCGAGAAGATCGCAAGCGATTGGCCGAGGTCGCTCGACAGCAGCGTCTTTCTAAGAAGCGACGCCAGAATAATGATGGGTGCATAGTTGGTGATAAAGGAATTCAAGCACCAGCACAATCATCTGTGGGGGCGACACCCGGGCGAGTGGAGAGGAGTGTTAAACGCAGCATGACGGCCAAGAGCAAAGAAGCGCTTGTTCATCTGACTACAGTTCTTGACTCCACTGTATCATTTCATGCTCGGGCGTCCTATGCAAGTACTGCCAAATTAGAACGACATTCAAATCGCAAACAACGTGACGACTCTGACTCTGCCTCCCAACAACAACAGCAACAAATCATTAATGGTGTCCTTGCCGACCCAAAAGGCAAGGCTACTAAATCTTCCACACTCCGTCCTGAATCGAAAGAATTACAACCACGGGTGCGTGATTACAATGGTCAGGGTCTCGTACGTCCCTCATTATACATTCCATTCAACGATCCGAGCTTCAAACCGAAAGTAGAGATGGAATTCGAAGAGCATATTCCAGGATTCTTTGGTAAGGCGAAGCAAAAGGCGGCGAAGAAGCAGTCGGATCAGAATATGTTGTGGAAACGGTGCCTGAAGGCTAAACAATTGGCAGAGGATGGGATTAGTGCAAGGAGCACCAAACGACGCAAAGCGAAGAAAGGGGTTGGGGTGGATGATAGGGTCGAAGGATTGATGAGACGGGGTGTCATGTAAAGTGTATTACCGCAATTTTTGTTCCGACATGAACACGTTCATGGTGTGACGCCAAGCTCGGCAACAAGTGAAAAACTTGCTGAGATCGATTTTACTTTTTGTTGGCTCGAATTTGTTTTGGCCTCGATCGATGATGATGATAGTTTCGAGTTGCCCTAGTTTGAAAGAAGTATATGGAGTCTCCAATCGATAGAGCAGTTCGTGACGAGGCAATGGTACGAATTGCACCATCGGAGGAGGGTTCAATTATAGTGGCGACCCCTGTGACTATCGCAACACCCATCGTACCTCTCCCACGAGGATCAATAATCCGCCGAAATGATGAGAACATTATTGTTACTCCTGCCATACCCCTTCCCAGAGTGTCAATAATCCGCCGAAATGACCAGGATATCGCGGCAACTCCCGCCTTGCCTCTTCCCAGAGTTGCAATAACCCGCCGAACCGAACAGGATATTGTTGTTGCAACTGCCCCACCGATCGACCCATTAGAACCCGCGAACCAACCAAATAAGGAGGATAGTAGGCCCTACTTTCGCAATCGAATGGTCATTTGTCTTTTTGCGATTGCGGCTAATTGGGGTACCACACTGAGCATTGCCAAACAGCTTGCCTCGCGCGTCATCAGCTCCCCATCCTTGGATTTCGTCACGGCAGCATGTGAGGATGCCTATAATATTACAAGGGACGAACGGCTGCGTCACACCGAATGTGTGGAGTCACAATTGAATCAATGCAATACAAGACTTGATAAGTCAATTACGAGGGAATATGATCGGGTTAAAGTTGCATCTAGTCAAAATGAAGATGTGGTGCAAAAGATTGAGGAGGTTGCTATCAACTGCTCCAAGTCATATACGACACTTCGATTGTTGTTGGAGGACTGGACGGCAGCTGGAGGTGAGATACCAATGCGAATATCCGACGACTCCAGTTCAGAACCAGTGTGCTCTGAGGAGGACCAAGAACAATTCAATCGAACGATGCTTGGAACTCAGAATACGATTGCAATGCAGACGGAGGCTCTTCAAGTGGCAACTGAGTATAGTGATGAAAGCACAACGACAGTTTCACGTCTCGCAACTGCCGTTACAGATGTCGACAATGAACGGTCCTCACTCAGCACATATATCGACGAAAGGGTCGACTACGATATCAATTATATCGATCGTAAGACAACGACCATTCAAGATGGTTTGTATGATCTACTCGAATCGCTCGATCCTGCTGATATTCCTCCAATCAATATTTCTGATATTATCCGAGAGTTCGAAATCAATTCGAAGGATATCATGGCGTGTGTATCCCTCGATGTGAATGCAACTATGGTGAACGGTACCAAGTGCCGGCCGAACTTGGCAGCATTGGTGGATGGCTTCGTCAAGAATGCCAAGTGGAAGGTGTCATTCCTAACGCAGACTCTATACGATTGTAGAGACAAAATGGAAGAATATAAGCAAAATGCGGCAGATGCATTTACAGTTGCCAAGACATTTTATGATGGTAAGGTTGATCTTGATGTATGCATCTCTTCCACATTGCTTTGCCTACGCTGATGCTCTCTCTACACACTTCTGCTGTATGAAGGGGCAAAAACCTTCATCAACATTGCAAAAAGAATTGTATTTTGGGAACCGGTGGGAGATTGGTTTGATATCAGTGACAGCGACTTTTCTCCCATCGATGTCGATTTTCCAAACGTGTCCTTAGCCGTATCACAGATAGGGTCATTTAGCAGTATAAATGCGATGTGGCAGGCGGTTTTCCCAAAGATCGGTGCATACTATGCCAAGATTCCGGTAATGCACTCGAAACTCAACGTTCGATTTCTCGAGCAGCTCGAAGATATCATGCTGAACACTTCAGTTCCGATTTCCAGTTTGATTCCACGGATAAGGCCGACAGATTACAATCCTCCCAACTATACGGACACGTTCAATCTCGATGTTAACCCCGAAGATGAATTGTCGATGTACAGGAATATTAGTGAGGTAGGTGCGTCATGTATCCACAACAAGAGTTATGAAATTCCCATACTCAAGTTTGACCTCGAATCTTCTTCCCTACCTATGCAGTTTTTCAAGACCAATACTCGAACTGCATTAGGAATGTTCTCGGGTATTCGCTACCAGTATGATGGATTGGGCCTAGATTTCGACGTCCCGTCATTCAACATCACTGAAATCAAAAATAAGGTTACCAGTGTCAATCTTTCATTTGAGGGTCCTCAGAACCCTGATATGGATTTCAAACTTTGGTTCTTACAGGTTGCAAATTTCAGTGACGGTCTCATTTACTTGGATTACATCGTCCGATGTTATGTATCTATCCGGCTGTTCGTGAGATATTGGTTTGCTACCGCCCTGGCCATGCCCTTCATTGACTTGAGAGTAAACAAAGAGACGATAAATCCTTTTCGAATGCATCCTGCTAGAATCGTTGTCTCGTTTGTGACAAGTCCTCAGGGATTGTTTATCATCTTCTTGGCGTCGAGTGCGTGGATACTTGGAATGGTTGCGGTCTTGTATGTCCCCTTACTGCAATCATATACATCCGGATGCGTCAACTTCGACGGAAATGGGACCTTCATTACGAAGAACCTTTACTCGATAGGATACAATTATGCCTACCAAGACGGAAGTGGGCTGTTAGTTAAGGGGATGGAAGCATACGATGTGAAGTTGGGAGATACGTGCAACTCCAGATATACTGCGTCAACAAATATTCAAAATACGATGAGGTCGAACGTAACCACATACTCAAACTTCCACCGTGAAGTATCGGAGAGCATGCTGTTCGCTCGACGCTGCATCGATGCAGAAGAGCTGGATTCTGCTTTCACGGATGCTTGCTGCGGGATTGTCACATATTCTGACTGCGCCGGAGGATTGCCAACAAGCAATATCACGTGCCCAATGGATGATCGTCGAGCTATATTGTCTATTCCCATTCCATATGAACTACCAGGTGAGTAATCCTGGTAGAGTTGCCTGCAAGTTGTGTCCACGGAGATTGAATTCATTTCATCGCTCATGAACGCATGTATTTTCTCCTCGCAAAAATCATCAGGCATTTCTCTGACGGATCCATCGTGCTTAGTCCAAACCAATGAGAGCGATTTCGTTCTCAACAACGCCATATTTGACTGTGATAATCTGAAAGCCTGTAATGTGACTTGTCCAGGTCCGCACAAAGGCTTTCTCAATGCCGTCATCGAACGCTGTGGCTGCACTTTTGAGTGGTACCTACACTCGAAATGGATGGGAGGTGCATTTGCATTCCTCATTTACACACTCATGAATATTGCACGAGTGTCGTTCTTTTCTGGTGTCACGCGATTGTTGTGGAAGCATATCTATCCTGACAGGTTCACAATATTGGCTACCTGTGACTCCGAGGGATCACTGATAACAGCATCGAAAGTCAATGGAGTATCTCACGAAGATTTGATAAATGCCATCCAGTCTAAATCAAATGGTGCAGATCGTGAGATAACGAAGGAGCTCCACGCCAAGCTCAATCGCTGCCTACGGAACTTTTTTGCCACTGGGGTAGTGCTGTTGCTTGGTTCGGCGGTGGTCAATGGAATGTGGATGTGCGCCTTGTTTTTTGTGTCACACTCATTGACTCCCAGCGTATGGCAGGAATAATTCTAATAATTGATAGTGTACAATCCAAATAATCAAAGGGGATACTTTATGAAGATATTAATCGCGTTGTCCAGCGACAGGATCATATCATATTCATTCATCTCCAACTACAGTATTGCAGAGTTACGAGAGGGGCGAATGCTGAAAGGTGGATCTCCTCCACGTGTAATATCTACCAATGGACAGAGGTGACTCGTCGGTGGTCGACGGACAGAAGTGATTCCACGTGCAAGTCAATCTCCCGCCAATTCAGCGACAACAGCACCAACTACCGCACCTACATATTGTAGCATGCTGTAGCCAACACAGCAAGGGCAACCAGAGGCAACCAGATGCAACAGTACAACTACAACAGCAACCAGCAACGTTATCGATGAATCGATGGTTTCTTCCAAATCATATTCTCTCACCCACCGACCACCGCCACTGACGACTGCCTTACCTGACAGCTGCAATGGAGCCTCGCTCATCAATAGATCCTCCCGAGGAGATGGTGGAATTGCCTCCCCGAACGTCCTCCTTCCCATCTACATATATTTACAACCTACCGCCAAGAGGTTTGCATGATGTGCACCATGACAATTATCATGCAGATAATGATGACGACTATCTCGATGAATTCGAATTGGAAGGTTTGGTAATGACATCCAATTCTTGTTCTCATTCGCCATCTGTCTTCTCTTCGGTAGGTTCAGGCAGTGGTGGTGGCCGCAGTAGAATACGAACTAAGGCACAAAATACATACAATCACCTCGCACGGCATTGTTCGCCCGTTATGGCACTCTGCTCCCTGGCATGGAATCCACACAATCGATCTACATCCGCAATTGCACTCCTCTTCCTTGCTTTCCTATGCATGGCGATATTGACGAAAAATGATGTAATGGCATGGCATCGATCAATTTTCAGCCATACCAGCAATAAAAAGGCATCGAGAGTGGATCCATTTTCCAATCTCACTACTGAACAAAGACAATCGTTACTCAAAACGATTTATGGAACCTATACTTTCTACGATGGATCAGCCGAGGATCGACCCAGTGAACCATACATGACGGAAGCCAATGCAGGCAATCCCTACCTAGATCTACCGTCAGATAAGTTCCCACTAGAATCATGGCAGGCAGATGCAGTATATGCCAATCATTTCTTGGATGCATCCGAAAAATTAGTAAAGAGGGCAATGCAGGCGATATTTGCCACCTATCATGGTCATGGATTGTCGGATGTTCATGTTGTCGTGTCAGAACTGCAACAAGCAGATGTTTCGGAGGGTGGTGGTGGAGAAAAAGAAGGCAAGGTGGAATACACAATAGAAGATGCCGACGAACGATCATCGCGACGATCGAAAATGTTCCACTTGGAGGAAATTGATTTACATAAAGTGATATCTATCGAGGAATTGGAAGAGGTAGCACCATCGTGGGATAAAAAGGGTGGTTGGACGACTGAGCGTTCGTTTGATGGATTGAAACGTCGATTGATACATGCCATGATGACCAATTCCAACTTCACAGTGGTGATTACCGGAAGTTGGCAAAGTATGGGATATGGTGGAAATCATGCCTGGCAGAGTATGGCGGGTGTGTTTGAGACATTATTGAAGGGATTGTTTGAGAAATTGGGTGTGAATCTCGTCGTGAGGGCCATTGGTCTGCCACCGCTGGCTGGACTCAGTCTCGAAGAAGAAATGGAACTTGCGAAAGGTGGTCGATCGACATTAATTCATGCTCTTGGATGGTCATCGATCTATGGATCGGATGTGGATATGATAGTATGGGATGATTACAGTTCTAAGGAAGACGGCAAATCGTCACATGCGCTGGATGAGCTTGGGGCTCAACTGTTTGATTTCTTTGCGCGTCAAGCACTTTTATCTGGAACGACACACCTTCCATTCATCTGGGGTGGTGACTTTACCGTTCTCCGTAATCTACACGAACACGCCGATGCAGATATCGGCCAGCTAGGCCATGCGTTGTTGGGAATTCCTGAAACATCAAGCAAGAAGGTGGCGTATGACCTTCCGTGGGCAGCTCAGTATCTAAACTGTCCCAAGGATATGCAGAACACGTGCGAAGATGAAATGCACTTATTTGAAAGTCGATGCTGGGTTGATCAGCCTGAATTCGTACCACCTACACCTCAATTAGATCATATACCAATATTACCGTCCGCAATCGGCTGGCGAATGCATCAGTTGAAAGGATACACTCTTGTGTACATACTGTTGCAAGCCACGCTTGATGCGTTGTTTGAATGGTCGGATATCACAATATCACAAGGCTTTCCACTTGACGATGAATACTGGCACATGGGAAAATACATTGAAAATGTTCAAGACAAGATCACATCGTTGGATGAAAGTTATGCTCCGCATTGCTTTCAGTTAGAGGAGAAAATTAACCTGCCAAAACGACTGTGTACACATAAAATGAAAGGGAGAACAGAGTTTACGCCACGCGCTGATCCATCAAAGACAAGTGTTAGATCTATCATAGACAGTTCGCAAAGTTCAAAGATGACGCATCTATTGCTCGATGGATATGATGTTGAGAATCCAATCAGATCAATACCTAAATGCGAGGTGGATGCTTTAGAAATCTTCGATTTGCATGGTAAAAGACGGCTGCTTTCAGGATTGCTGATGGAGAGAAATGTTACGAGAGTGAACGGGGTTGAAGTCGACTACATCAATGGCCATTTAAATGCACAATACCGCCGAAGATCGGTTGCAATTACACCAGGTGATGGATGGCAGTTACTCAATGGCTTAGGCGATGATTGCGATGGATCTCTTTCTTCTACAATCTCATGTGGGCGATTGCCGTCTAGTACCTGTCTCTTGGAAGATCATCAAGGCAGCCGTGGTGGAATCTGGGGCAATGAAACAACCGAGTGGCTAGTGTTGCATGGAATCAGCACAGAGAATGGGTACGTCGCTTTGAATCTAGAGGTTGGCGACAGAAACAAATCCCGACAAGACCTGCTCAATTCTCTTCCCGATTCGTTTGTGATAGAATACGCAGTGGATGGAACTATCACATCATTGGACAAATCATTTTTCGAGAAGTCGAAGCAACCTGTTCCTGGTATGACCTTGGTAAATGTGTTTAATGATGAAACGACTAAAGAGGCCAAGGATGTTATCGTCGCTGTTCGTCTGAAAGGATGCGTGGACAACACATCTTGTCGAATTGCAGTGACTCATGTATATTGGAGCTAACTAGCTAAATCAATATGTATTAATGTGTATCATTATCGAATATCATGCTGTTTTTGGTGTTGGTTCCTCAATATGAAAGTTGTGATGCAGTGACACAAGTCTATGATGATGCAAGATGAGGAGTTGTTGTGTGCTGCCAACAGAAGAGCTATGAGAAGCAGCAGTAGAAAAGGAGCTGTAGGAGTGGAGGAGCTGTATGAAATGGAGATAACACTAGTAGGCTGTAGAAAAAGCAGTAATAGCAGAAGCAGTATGAGGAGGGCTGTAGGAGGAGGTGCAGGACCTGCTGTAGGGATCTGTATGAGCAGGAGCTCTGTAAGGGATAGGGGAGCAGGAAGCAGGAGCCATTGTAGGTAGGGGCAGAACTACTAGTACTAGGAGGAAGAGCTGTAGGAGCAGGAGCTGGTGTAGGAGGAGCTAGTAGGAGGAGCTGTATGAGCAGGAGCTGTAGAAGGAGCTGAAGGAGGAGCAGAAGCTGGCGGTGCAGGAGGAGCTGAAGGAGGAGCTGGAGCTGGTGAGCAGTAGGTGGAGTATTACTAGCAGGATCTGTAGGAGGAGCAGGCTGATGCAAAAAAGCAGGAGCAGGAGCTGGTGGGGTGTAGGATATCAGAAGGAGCAGTAGGGTTAGTAGGAGGAGGTTGGAGCCTATAGTAGTAGGAGGTGCAAGGTGCAGTAGGATTGCCAATTGCAGCATCAGGAGCATTATGTTGAACAAATAGCAGGTATCTTCATAGCTTATAGCTTCACTGTGGTAGTAGTAGCAGCTCGTACCGTGACAGCTAATACAGCCACAGTCAGTCGGCAGGAGCAGTACTAGGTGCAGGATGAGGAGGAGCAGTAGGAGCAACTGTAACAGTAATAGCAGGAAGCAGTAGGAGCAGGAGTACTACTAGTAGGAGGAGCAGTACTTGGAGCAGTACTAAAGGATGAGGAGCAGAAGGAAATGCAATAAGGAGCAGTAAGAGGAGAAGCAGTAGGAGGAGCAGTGGTAGGAGAAGAAGCCGTAGGAGCAGGACAAGCAGTCAGAGTAGTGCAGCATGCTGAGCTGTAGTAGGAGGATGAGGAGCTGCATAGGAGCAAGGAGCAACAAAGAGGAGCATGAGCTGTAGGCTGTGTTTGAGGAGCAAAAGGAGGAGCAGGGGATGGAGCATGCAGAAGACAGTACTAGTACTAGTGCTAGGTCTATTAGGAGCTGAAGGAGCAGTAGCAGTAGTAAAGTAGTAGGAGGAGCAGTATCTGTAGGATCAGGAGTAGGTAGGAGCAGCTGTGGTAGGAAGAGCAGGTATCAGTAGTGTAGTACTAGTAGGAGGAGGAGGAGCAGGGCAGCAAGGGAATGAGCAGTGTATGGTGAGAGGAGGAGGAGCTGGTGTAGTAGAATAAGCAGTATCAGGTAGCAGTAAGAGGATAAGCAGTAGGGGGTGCTACTAGAGGAGGAGGAGTAGCATAGGGTGTCATGCTGGAGGAGCAAAGAGCAGTAGTAGGCAGAGGAGGAGGAGTAGTACTAAGAGGAGGAGCAGTGGTAATACTAGGAGAGAGGAAGGAGAGCTGTGAGCTGTGGGCTGTGGGAAGTGGGAAATGGAGTTGTAATAGGCAGTAGGAGTAGGAGGAGCACTGAGCACTCCTATATATTACAGATCCTGCTACTGCTCTTTCTATTCTTTTCCTATAGCTATAGTGGCTCCTTCTAGTAAGCTCCTTCTACTGCTCCTACTATTTCTACTTCTTTTTACAGCTCCTTTTCCTAGGAGAGGGAGGAGGAGGAGGAGGAGGAGGAGGAGGAGGAGGAGGAGGAGGATGAGGAGGACACCAGCAGGGGATGCCAGGATCTGTCATCTGTAGAGGAGCAGGAGCTGCTCTGTGGGGGATGATAGGGAAGCAGGAAGCAGGAGCCATTGTAGGAGCTGTACTACTAGGAGGAGCAGAACTTGTAGTATAAGGATAAGGAACAGTAGGGATGAGAGCTGTAGAACCAGGAAATATGCTGCAGGAGGAGTGGAACCAGGAAATATAGGCTGCTGTAGGAGGAGCGAGGAGCTGAAGGAGCAGGAGCTGGTGAGCAGTAGCAGTAGTAGGTGGAGCAGTAATAGGAGCTAGGGCAAGCAGACAGAGCTGAAAAGGGGGTACAGGAGTTGGTATGCAGGATCTGAAGGAGCAGTACCATGAGGTAGGAGGAAGAGGTTCTTGAAGCTGTATGAGCAGTTGGCAGTTGGAGGGGCAGTCTCCTGCAGTCCTAGAACTGGAAGGGGCAGTAGGACTACTAGTTGGAGGAGCAGTAGGAGCAGCAGCATCAGTAGTAGGAGCAGCAGCAGGGGGGGTGATCAGCATCAGCATTATTCAAATTCATCATGGTAAGCAGGTAGTGGTAGCAGCTACAGCTTCAGCTATGCAGCTACCACGGCAGCATCATTTATTGGAATAACATTGACCACAACTACAGCCACTACCACTCTACCATAGCCTCAGCTAATACCACAGCTAGGAGTACACAGCCAGTACCATCACTGCTACAGTCAATACCACAGCTAGTAGAGCTACAATCAGGAGTAAGGAATAAGGAATTAGGTGTAAGCACAGTAAGCAGTACTATCTGCTAGTAGGGGCAGGTGCAGGAGGGGCAGCAGTAGCCGAAGCAGCAGCTTTAAGATGAGCAGGAACAAGCAGTAGGAGCATAAGGAGGAGTACTAGGTACTAGCATTAGGAGGAGGAGGAGCAAGGAGCATAAGGAGGAGCAGTAAAGGATCAGAGGACAGAGGAAGGAAATGCAATAAGTAGCAGTAGAGCAGTATTAGGAGGAGGAGCAGTAGTACAGTAGTAGGACAAGGACAAGGAGGAGCAGTAGTAGAACAAAGGGCTGTATCATGAGGAGAAGAAGCAGTAGTAGGAGGAGGAGGAGGAGCAATAGTAAAGGAGCCATAGGCATAGGCCATCGGACTATGAGCAGGACAAGCAGTAGGAGTAGGAGCAGCATGCTGAGCTACTATACTAGGAGTATGAACTGTGTAGAGAGTACCATAGTAGGAGCAGCAACAAGCATGAGCTGTACAACTGTACTAGGAGCATGCACTGTGTCAGAGCAGTGCCAGTAGCAGTCGTAAGGAGGAGGAACAGGTGGGAATGGAGCAGGCAGAGGGCAAAGGGCA